>JAMKCH010002531.1:0-36873 GCA_023653785.1 Ophioderma brevispina | reverse complement strand
AACGCACGGAGAAAGCGGAGGAAAGAGGGTCGCGGGGCGGCGTTGGGGGTTGAAGCGAGCCAGATGGCGCGCGTGTCGGAACGAAAACGAAACAAAGAAAAAACAAAGGCGAGCCGCGGGAAAACCCGGCCCGCCAACGCGGAGACAAAGATACAGTCGCGGTAACAAGTCAACAGGTATAAGAATTTGCCAAGTGTTTTACATATTTTATTAAAATACAACAAGCCTAAGATAAAAATAAAGGACACACCACACCACCCAATAGCACTGTTTATTGATAGTATGGCATCTACAAGAAACAGAAAACAGGCTCACAATAGAGCACGGCATCCAAGCACGCAACACGTGCGGCAATGGCGCCTTGTTACCTTTTTTACCCGCTACCAAGATCACATGACCGCATCGGCGGTAAAAAAAGGATACACAATAAAAGCTCCCCGACGGGTGTAAAAGTCGTGTTTTCGTCAAATGAGCGTTTATAAAATCCATATATAATCCAGTAATATATCCAGATAGAATTGGTTATAGTAGTAGGAGTATCCGATTGAACGGACAACAGCCAGTATCAAATATCTTGGCTGCTAATCACAGAGCTGCGATGGGGTACACGCGTCCGTTTTGTATGGCGGCCAAAAACGGAATAATTGAGGAAGAGTCATGGTCGACAGGGTGTGACCTGGGATCACACTGGTCGAGGCCATTTCTCTTTTCGGGGGGCTAATGCGTTTTTGGGGCATTTCTATCTCAGAAGGAAAAGCATATATTTCAGTCAATATTGTTGTAAAGGAAATCAGTCAGTGTAATGATTTGACGGTTTTTGTGACATACGAACTTTATGACGTCATTCTGATGTTAATTCTAGGCATGTTGGTCCTCATTTGGTATCCATGGAAAGAGGAGGACATAGCTATATCTTGGTACCAAAATCAAGTGTCTGCGATATTCCTGTGAGGTACTAGGCATGTTGGTAACTGCTCTCCCCAAAAGGGGGTGCGTGCCACCCCCCATCTATCACTTTGGGATCATCCTGTATCTAGTACCTATACCCCAGTGGACTGTTTATTTTTGGATTGAAAGGAGTGGAAAAGGTCAATTGACTATTAAATTAAGTGGACATTTTAATCTTGTCAAAAACCAATATATATTTATGACCTGGCGGTTTCGACCATCTGGGCAATGAGAGTGATGGTAGTTGATTCCACACTCTTTCCTCTTGACGAGGGCAATAGAGGGACACATAGTAGCCTAGAAGAGGACATAGATGTGACTAAGGTAATATGCCCCCTCGTCCATGTTCATGGTATTGGGTGACTCGTTTTCTGATCAATGCCCTCCTTGATGTGGCGGTCGGGGCTCCTAGATCACTTCAGTTGCCAAGGACTGCATCATTCCAAATTTATGACGTGATTATGTTGAACTGTGTGGTACGCAATTGCTGACTTGGACTGTTCACTGACTGATTTTGTTCCTAGTTTGGGAGTGGAAAAAATACCTTTCTTTTGGCGTTACTGTTGGGTTTCCTTCTGTGTTTCCCCCAATCTTGTTTCAAAGCGAACGACTCGTTTCACCTATATAAGTACTGTCAAAATTAGCCAGGAATTTCAATATGCAATCTGTCGTACTAAATGGTCTTTTTTGGAGCCTTTGGATGGACCAAAAGCTTTCTTAAATAAGGTATGATGGTGCGCACGCTGTGGAAATACCATGCTCCTTAAAAATACGGGTGGTCATTTCAGTAAGTTTCTCAACATATGGAATGATAACAAGCCCTTTATTGTTTCGGGGGTTTGAATCCTTCTTCTTGGATGGCATACTAGCTTTCTTCTGTTCCATTTCTTCTCAAAATGTTTGAAGGAACCACTACGGGTATCCACACTGTGTGAGGGCATGTTTGATTTATTTACCTCTGATCTTGGTCTCTTGTTCCGTCACAACATTGTTCAATCTGTCCAATAAGGTCGCGAAACCGCGCCTAACTTGTAGAATATCGGGTTGTGTGAAGCACGTTAACGGTACTGGGCGTGTGGGGAGACATCTATAGACCAATAACGTAATGATCCATCTGGCTTGCGCACAATAGTGTATGAGAAACGTCTATGTCCTCTTCTAGATACTCGTGCGCCCTCTATTGGACATCAGTAAGAGGAAAGAAGTTGGATCACAACTACCATCACTCTGAAGATGACCATTGCCCAAGATGGTCGAAACAGTCAGTGTCAGATAAAAAATTGGTTTTGACAAGATAAAAGTCCACTTATATTTTACAAAGACAAGATTGAATTTGTTCAATAAGACTATTAAATTAAATAATTTGGCAAAAGAAAATGGGGTTTTAGCAAGCAGGGGAAAAAAGACCTGAAAGGGGATGAGAACCCACCTTCAGTAGACAAGGGGTAACACACATTGTGATTCTACTATCCAAATGGCGGCACTGATTTACACTAACAATTTTGTAATGAAGATGTTTTTGGTGAATATAACTTCCATGTGAGGGGGCAAAACATCGTATAAAAATTTGAAACCATCGGGTCTCACACCTTTAATGAAGATTAAGCTGAATCAGAGATAGAAAGTATTGTTTTTCTGTTTGTTACTAATTTAAGATATGGAATCTGCAAATTTGATGGATATTTCTTTTCACATGAGAAAACACAAACAACCAAGATATGTACTCTTGATGTGGTCGATTGCTCCAATATTTTTATTCATAGGCAAAAAGTAGTCCAGAAAGAAAGTACTCAATAAAGAAAAGTGTTTCAATCCACCAGATCTGATGATAACAATACATCAAAAACTTCCTAGAATTGATGTATGAGTTATATATAAAGGAAAATAACATAGGACACTTACAATAAAAGGAGCTTCAGGACATTTTGTTGCCACCAGGGTAGATATCACAAGTAAAGTATTTCTGTTCAGAAAATTATAATAAAACAAATCTAAATTTTCATGAAAATGCATTTTAATTTGTTTATGTTATTTAGTATAATTAAAGTCCATTGTATATGATGCCCACACCAAAATAAACACCTCACTAAAAATGGTTACCACCTATATTTCTACATTTCACACTCCAACAAATCTATTGATGAACATAACAGCTGATACCACTAATTAATTTTGGGCTATCTATATATGATGAGTGCATTTAAAGTGCAAATAATCTCAATTTTAAATATTTACTCTTCACTGCACTCGGCATTCACACAAGTTGTTTGCATAAAAAATGCTTTTGAGCACAGTTATAGAATTTCAAGAAAGTATACGATTGATTTAGGGCACGAAATGGCATCTTAAAATTTCATTATGAAGTGTGATTATAAAAAGTTTTGGATTTTGAAGTTGTCTGTATGAGAGGTATGATTAAAACAATAATTGGGACTACAGCAAGGGTGATGCAGACCAGACTCATACACAGTCGAAACATACATGGTGTGAAAAGATGGTATCAAATAAATTACATGACATCCTGCACTGACCGATCCTTATCTCTTGGCATGTGGCTGGCGCAGTATACTGCGCTCAAAACTCACTTTGGGTCAATTTTTGTCTTTTCTTCTTATCATATTCCAAATTATTTATTTTATGAGCAATGCAGTCCAAAGAAGACCTAGGCCTTTGTTGTTCATTTAGATGACATCCCAAATGCCTACAAATATTTGGAAGCAATCTCAAATGCCACTACTGGACTTTTGCGTTATAACAGAATTGCCCAGAGTGCAAAGAGTTATATATAATATGTTCGAAAATGATTATGATAATACTCATCCTAATGATATTATTTTTCTCTATGAATGACCAGCTTCTTTTCGAAATGATTTTGATGAAATTAGAGCAAAGGGCTATATCATATGCTGCTTTTAAAAAGAAGCAGGAAAATAACGCTGAGTCGATTTGGAAGAAGCTTTATCAGGAATTGTCAAATTGATTATGCAACTGTAACCATCCCCACCTTACTTTCCCATCTGTCCCCCTTCCCCACTGCTCCTGCTCTTCCCTTATTTTACCACCCCTTCATTTTCTTTCTCTGGTTACTGCTACCATTTCTCCCCTCTCCACTCTGCTCTTCTTCACACACCCAATATGGGTTTTTCTATGCTTGTTCCCCCCCCTAGGTGACCAGCAGTTAATGAAGGAGTTAGTAATAAGCAAGGAACTTGCTAACATTCGGAAAATCAAATGGATGGCGTGCTGATTAGGTCCCCCAAAACCCATTGGATAGAACAAGGGGAAAAGCTTCTCGTTATTTTTTGAACATGGAAAAAAGAAATTTTGTACTAAAAGTATTAGTTCATGTTAATAGAAAGTGAGATTCTAGATTTACAACAATTCTATTGATATCTTTTGGAGGCTATTTTTTTTTTTTATTTGTTTTTTTTTTTTTTTTTTCTTTTTTTTTTTTTTTGGAACTTTTCAAAAATGACACCGCTCGAGAAATGCGAGGATGTTAAAATTAAGTCTATTTTTGAAAAGTCAGGCGCACCTATTTTGGCAGATACCCAGCGCGATTCTCTAGAAGGTCCAATTATTTATGGTGAGCTTCTTTCAGTGTTAAAAAATAGCAAAAATGGAAGCACAGGGCTATGATGGGTTTGGGTAGAAACTTTTACAATTCTTTTTCAGTGACTTGGGGTGTTATCTGTTACAAGTTCATTAAAACATATGCATATGAATCGGACCAACTTTCTGTTACTCAAAAATATGGTGTCATAAAACTTTGCCTACCTAAGGGTGATAAATCCCAGAAAAGTTTTTAACAAATTGGCAGACCAATATCGCTTATCAATGATCATATAAGTTAGCGTCAGCAGTATCGCAGAAAGAATTAAATCTTGTTTGCCAGATAGTATCCATGAGCAGCAAAGAGGCTTTATGGCAGGTCGTTATATAGGGGAAAATGTTAATTAATGGAGATTTGCTAATATACTGATTATTACGATATCCCTGGGATGTTCTATCAATAGATTTCGAGAAGGCCTTTGATTCTGTTCTCATTTCAACTTTTTAATGAAAGTTTTGGTAATTATAATTTGGTCCTCTATTAAAAGGGGATTCATATCTTTCCTGAGCCAAGCTAAAGGCATCTGTGCTGGTAATGGATTTTTATCAGAATCATTGATGTAAAACGTGCTGTAGACAAGGGGATGGAGGAGTTCCTTAGTTATTCCTCCTCGCGCCGAGGTGATTGGAATGATGGTTCTTATAAACACGAGACTTAAAGGGCATTACAATCGATAACATTGAATACAGACTATATGTATGACGATGACACAGTCCTTCTAGATGGTACAGAGAAATTCTTGAAGCTGCTTTTCGGTTTACTTGATAATTGCCAAAATTCTGGTCTCAAATTAACATAGACAATAAAAACAAATGCCGGTTTGGGTGGGTTCAAATAAAAAATAGATAAAATGGGCCAAATTTACAGGTAAATTTGGGTTTTTACAAGAGTACATTAGAGGTTAGGGATGAATTTTCTACCAGGCTGGATGATATGATTAATTTAATTAACAGAAGATAATAGGTTGATCCTAATTTTATTTATCAGTGGTCAGAGCATTTACAGTAATTGGCGTGTGGACGATTGTTTCAAATCCCTTTGCTTCTAAATTAACTTACCTGATTTTAATTCTTCCGGACCCCCCATTAATGTTATTAGAGATTTAAATACGGCCATCTATAGATTTATCTGGAAAGGAAGGGACAGAGTCTCTAGAAATAAATGATTCAAGATCGGAGGCAAGGTGGTGTGGAGAATGGTTGTATTTCAAAGTTATATATATGCCCTTAAGGTTACTTGGGTTAGAAGGTTACTAAATTCCTGCAATTCTGGATGGTGTCGGTTATTTTTTCAAAGTGGGTATATTCGCATTAATGTTTCGAGGGTGGTTCAAAAGTGATTTTGAAAAATGTTTAATAACCCTAATCAGGTTTGGTTTGATGTTCTTACAGCATGGTGTAAGCTTGTGAAAATTCACTCGCCCCTTAATATTAATGATGTTCTAAAGAGTGCTTTATGGTTCAATGACAGAATCTTGATTGTGGTGAAAGCATTTTTTTATCCACATTGGTCGAAGAGGGGTGTTCATTCATAGCTGATATTTGGATGAAAAAGGGGAATTCATACTCGCAGTGTTTAAGAAAATAGGAAAATCAGTACAAATTCATAGAATATAGTGTGTTATAAAGGACAGGTAGAAACCACTTTCAAATTTTTTGGAAGCCGTTAATTTAGCCTCCCAATGATGCCTTTCATTTTGATTGATTTTAAAAGAGAGAAAAGGTTCTCGAAGGATCTATGATATCTTGTTTTGACTAAGAAGGTGGTTAGAAAATTGCAGAGAAGTGGAAACAACAAACAATTTGATTACGATTTGGATGGGATTCAATCGTTCATATATCATTTAAATGTACCACTGAACAAAACTTAGATGGTTCTATTTTAGAATGTCATAGGAGTCTTGGGAGTTAATTCTTCTTGTTTATGATTGGTAAAAAAGATTCAGAGTTATGTACCTTTTGTTATAAGGAGGAGGAAAACACTTAAGTCACCTTTTTGTGAATGTGGTGTTAACTCCTTCTGGAATAAGACAGCAAAGTGGTTTAAGGATCTTCTCAATATGAATATTATTATGTAAAGAGATGTGCTTGTTTGGCATAAGGGATGCTAGAATTAATTCAACAGCTCTTAATCTGCTATTATTAATGGGTCGCTTCATATTGTATTTTAAATGAAATGGAATGAGTGGCATCCAAATTTTGTGCTCTTTCGACGTGAGGAAAAAATGTTACATTTAGGAGGAAATAATCTTCACCAAGAATCGTCAGGCTCAGATTTAGTTTATAAGAAAAAATGGGATAACTATTCGCTGATTTGTTGAAGTGGTGTTAAACCTGTGTAATTTTTGCTCTCAAAATTGAATATTATGTATTGTCTATGTAGTATTGTATTGATTAAATGTGAATAAATTGTTTTTTCATCTGTGGGAAAAAAATTAAAAAGTATATATAATTCCACACCACTAAATAGATCTGGTATGGCACCCTCTGCCGAAAAGTGTTTGGGACAAAAGGTAAAAAAAAAGTGACAGGTCTAAGTTAAAAATGCAAAATGTAGAATTTTTTTTTAATTTTATGGTGTTTTTTTGTGTTTTATAATTATTTTAAAAGAGACAAATCAGCACAATAAGACAAAAAAGTTGGGTGAAGCTTACTACTGAGTAATTTACAGTACTTATTTTACACCCACCCCATAGGAATATTTTGACTAGAAGCCACAGTTCAGAGGGGATCGGAACTCAGCGTTGTCTTCACTAGGGGAGGCCCGGGCTTCGCGCGGGCTCCCGCCTAGTTGGTGAAGGAGCGATCAATGAAACTGAAGCAGGCACATGAAGAAATGAAACACTAGGCAAGACCACCGCCAACCAAACCTGAACCCTGAACTTTAGGACTCACCGAGTCGCAAATTTTGTATTTTTAACACTTGAATACATAAAATCCCTGTACCTATCATTATCATATTACCTCATGTAGTTACCGATTCTAAGGAAAGTTTTCTTTGTATAAGGAACGTTTAACTGCAATTTCTATCCCGTATATCTTACGTAATTTTATGTTTTCTCGTATTTGTTAAAATTATAACACTTCAATCTTAATCCCGATAGATTCCGTGTACTTTTTCTCAAAAGTATCCCCGTGGGTTAGCCGTAGTTCCCGTATTTTCACAGATTTTTCTCATACCTCTCAAACATCCATATAATTTTCTCGCCACCCCACAACATCCCGTAATCGCATTTTTTTTATTCCTCGTAGTTGCAGCACATCCAGTATTAGGCTTATAGTTCCTATTTTCTAATATTAACGCAATATTATTCTATTTTATCTATTATATACTCTAATTTTTTTTTCATCTCAGACTCCATGGCCTGGGGTAACCGTAGTATCCATACATACGACAATCAAACCGAAAAAGCGAAAAAACACACTGTTAAAAATGATCTTAAAATACGCGTTTTTGATTGTTAGCCGGGCTCAAAACGTGCAAAATAACTGTAAAAAGGGACTCGAAAGTGCAAATAACTATAAAAAATTAAAAAAAACGTGGTTTTAACTGTTGTGAGTCCCAGCGCCAATCAATCGCTGTTATTAATGAACCTTTTTAACAGTGTAATAAATGTTCTTGACCAATTTCTTTTTTCCCACACAGTTTGCACTATAAGGAGCCTGTTATTTGCGTACCGCACATAGCGTCTTCGCGTAATCGTCCGTTGCCACGCGTAACCACCGTCACAACGCACCACGCATAAGCGCCGCTTAGTAACGTTACAAACAATGTTAATTTATCATAGCAAACGAGCACATTTTCATTGATTTTTAAGCCATTTCGAACGGATTTCGTCCCATATGGGGTTAGTACCCGTCCGATGTCCTCATGCACCTTTCATGTGAATTTTGGCGCAATATGGATCGCAATTGACGGAGCCTTTTGCGGCAAACATACATACATACATAAAAACATTAGCCAAATTATAGTAAGATGACTTCAGTAGCTCGAAAAATCCGTGTGGTCAACTTATGGATTATTCTGACTGAATGGGATGAGGAGGTCTAGAAGTCACAAGGTAATGCATGTAATTTAAGTTGGACTGGTCTTTCGTTAATGAGAAATTTACGTTTAATTAGGGCCATTTTGACATAAACCAATGGCAATTTATTTGGTGGTGGTGCAACCTATAATGCCAATACCTTAATTGTCTGTCATAGTGGCTTACCCTGATGTCATATGCTGAGAGAAAGCCTCCTAAGTGCACTGAAAAATAGCAACATAAAACAATGTAAATGGGAGTGTAGGACTATTGGAAGGCAAAACATGTCACCATCACATGAACTATGATCTGTGATTTAAGTAAAAGCTCTAAATTCTAGATATGATGTGACATCAGTGTTACAAACACAGTTAACAACTGGTTATACTGACAAGCAAATAATATGTCCATAACTACAGCATTCAATAGCCGTACCATACTGATCGAGGGCAAATTTAACTAGAATTTTGTGGTTCTCGGCTTTCGCGCTCGCTATATTCAAAATATAAGCTGCGGGCCGCTCCATGACCTTGGTGCACCTATGGCTCAAGTCCAATTGAACTTCAACTTTTCAATTGAGGTCAATTTAAAAGAAACAAACTTCAATTTAAATAAAAATTAACATTTTGGCATATTTTTCAACTTGACCTCACATGACCTTTGACCTTAGCATATGATGTTTGACCCCATCAAAATATGAGGGATCCCATGGTGCACATATGACACAAGTTTGGTTCCAATTGAACTTCAAATTTTCAATTTTAAAGGTGCATTTTTGCTTGTTTTGGCAATTTTAAAAACGCCCTTTTAAGTTAAAACATTTTAGTGACACACACATCCACACGCACAATGGATTGCTAATTGGCGGCCCACATAAAGCACAAGCAGGTATGATCACATACTGTCGGGCAGTACTTTGTTCATTGGATACACTTGTGTACCATGAATGGATTATAAACAATTGAAAGTGTTCATTTATGATCACCATCACTGGTACAATGTGTGGCTTTCATCTCTTGCGATATATCTACAAGGATTAATATAAACTCTCTATACTATCACCAATCACTGGTGCAACTGTGTGCCTTTTATTTCTTGCGACGTTTATATGTAGTCTACCACCATCCCAGATCAACCCCCGACCACAGGGATCAGATTGACCATCTTGCCTTGATAATTAAATGATACACAAACTAGAATATTCTTGCCAATCTTTACATGATTGGTAAAAAAAACAGTCAGGTATAGTTAAGTCAAAATCCTCAATTCCGTGACTAATCTTTGGCAAGTAAGGTTTGACGATTGATTTGACTTCAAAGGAAATTTTAGAAAGATTTGTAGCCACACAGGTCCCTCGGGAAAATGCGCGCAATGTCAAACGGAGAGGTACAAGGTTCACAGGGGATATTTTAAATAATGGTCCAAATAACATTTAGTATAGTTCAAATTGTTCGTGTGGTAAAAAGGAGTAAAAAAGTCTATGGTGACCTGTCTGTAAAATGCATTGTTATGGAGATACAGCAATATAGGCTAAAGGTCAAATGGTTATTCAGCAAAGGTCAACGGGAATAAATTATCACACCGCAGTATTGCTACACGAATGTGAGGTGAATCCGGCCACCCCGGTATACCGGGGACAAAACTGGATTTAAAACTTTGGTTCTACTACTACAACTACTACTTCTACTAACATTACTTGTGTATTATCCATATGAATGTTAACATTGTACCTAATTCTGCCCTTGACTTACTTCATACACACATAGGAGTTAAGTTGTTGGGCTACTTCATTTTCATCTCCATGTCTAGAAGATTCAAAGGATTTATGTTTATGGATGTAAATATTAATCTGAAATGAAAAACAAGAAAAAAAATATTATATTTGAGTGCAAGATGGTTATATCTGCAATTGCAGCATATGTCTGTGCAAGGCCACCACAATGGGCACAGCATAGATGCTGTCAGTAGTAACAAAACAGTGTTTTCCAAGTAATTACTTTTTTTGTCTAATTACTTTTTTAACACTACAGTATGTAGGTTTGGGGACTCAAAATACCATCTTCCAATGGGACTGGAAAATTACATCAATTGCTTGAATACTAAATTTCACAGCAGCTCAGAACACCCTTATCATCATGCCATGTGAACACCCGGAGCTGTTCAATGCAGGACATATCCCGTAGGAAATGTTCGTGCATAACAAAACAATTTTAATGCAATTATTTTGTAAGAGGCTTAAATAAAAGACAACACACAAGTTTATATCCTTAAACACCCCCTCACACCTCATATGAAAACGTTGGTGTGGTAAGGAGGGGTGGTCGAAGCGAAAGCGCCAACCTTAGGGACTGAATTGTTTGGCAAAAGTAGGGTTTTCAGAACTGGTTGTTTTTTAAAAAACAATCTTATGGAATTGGGAACTGAGTTTTGGGTCAAATTAGGGTCGTTGACCTGAAGGGAAAATTTCCCAAGAAGTTAGTTTTGTGTGAAGCAAGGGGTTTGTCTCAGTGTGGAGTCAATAAAAACCCTACATTCAGGAAATATAAAAATACTTAAATAGTTAAGAATTATTTTTTCTCAAATGGTTGCATGTTATAAAGAGGATTAAACAGCGTTCAGAAAACGTTTATTTTGGTGTCATTTGGACTATTCAGGAAGAAGTTATGCCTATTTTGCTGAAGAGTGACTGAAAAATCCTGTTTGGCCGATTTTGAGCCAAAACAACTGAATTGGAATCGCTAATAGAGTAACATGGTCTTCAGCCAGTGATTTGAGTGTGTAAAAACATTTAACACCCCAAATTATTGTTAAACAATAGAAGGTGGGAGAATAATTGAAGATTATAAGAATGATTTACCTCGCGAGATTACAAAAGCACTGCTGAGTGGATTTGGGGGGGAAAAATAAGTTCAATTTCCAAATAAGAAAGTCAACATAGCTGGTGTAAGACCACAGTTCAGTTCAGCAAAATTTCATGGGTAACTAACAAAACAAAACTTGGGAGCAAAGTGAAACCATAGAAGGTTTTTGTATTTTTTTTTGCGCTTGCAAAAAAAAAAAAAAACAGTCGTATATTGGACTTTGAAAGTTTTAATTTCAATTTATTTACAGAAAACTTCAGCTTTAGTTCTTCTCGCAATTTATGGACGCTGAGTATACTGTATTTGTGCAATACAGTATCACCTTATGAGATGTAAAACAAAGTTCTCTAAGCAGTTTTATTATTTTCATGAACTGCGACATTGATATGGAGTGATTTTCAATAACTGACTCTCTATGATTGAACAATGATCATTTAATTTGTTGAAGATATTTACTTATAATTATGCAATAGAACGCTTTATTCAAACTGATATGTGTTTTCTCGAGAAGACAGCATTTCCATCTGAAATTGCATGTGTGAATTTTTGCCTTTTGTTATAATTTGTTATGGTATATACGTCGTGTCAGTCTCTCCGCATTGTATGGCTTCAAATTCGGCCAAACAGAATTTTTGAGTCCTCTGTCTCTTCACGCAAAATTGACATAGTTTTCTGAGCCCAAATAACATAAATAAAAATTAAAAATCTTCTGATAGCCGTTTTCCCTGTAAACAACCAAAACAACCAGTCAGTCAAGCAAAAATTTATGTGTAACCTTTGATGAAAAAATCTTTCCGAATGTAGGGTTTTTATTGACTCACACACTGTATACTGAAGTTTACTTGAATAGGGGAGACTAAGAACTGCACTGCACATCCACATACCACCCAGGCATATAACTTACTTTCCTGATGGGTCTGGCTCATTCATTCCTGCTAACAAACTCTGCTAGCAGCCTCAGCAGCAAGCATCTTATTACAGTTAGCAATAAGAAGCTGACAGATTCTGTAGACATCAGGGACCCACAGCTTTCACTTCAACAAACATCTCTTCCAGCATGGCCCAAAGACTACCACAGATATTGATGAGGCAGTTAGTACTGGTCAGAATTGAAGAGTTGCAATGTTTTCAGTCAATCAAGTACAATTTTGAAAAGCCAAAAAATACTTTGCATTTGGGTTCATTTTAAGAATAAAGATCCGATTTTAGAACTGGCACCTCTTTTGCGAATTGAAACCAAGGCGATACTAATATTTGGTGGAAGAACGCCCCTTTCCGCCTCTTGGCATCATTCTACCACTTCAATAATGGCATCACTTGTTTAAATTTTCATAAAACAAAGTGCTGGTTCCCACAACCGATTATAATTCAATGTAATCTTTAACATAATTTTGTAACCTTATACAGAAGGACAGATGTCCCTTACCAACCCAGTGACAAAAATCGAATATGAAGAATCATGCAGCTCCTTTCAAAATTTGTATTAGCAGGCACAGATTTTGTGCAACTGATGTTTGGGTATGCCATTCTTAAACACTTTGAAATGTAATCAATTTTAATTGGCTGATGCCCAGGTCAATTCGCTAATTGAATCCAGGTATTACGTCCCTGCTTATTGGGCGTTATCTGGAGGCTTAAACGCTTGTGTCAAACCGCATTGGTGCACATTGAGGCACACATGCCAACATTGCGTCTCATTGCCTATATATTTGTTGCGTTCAACGGGTTAATTTTTTCTCACTGGGTGGTGGAGGGTTCTTTCTTGTTGTATTTAAGAGCCAAAGGATCCACAAAATTGGGTTAAAGATGATCTTCAATTATAAAGATGATTAACTATATAAGAAGGGGGCGCAACAATAACTAGAAATAATTAGAATAAAGGTTATGATTTTGGATACTGGTACTCTCTTTTACGACAAATGAAAACCAGCTACAACCATTGTATTTTTGCGTGGACTCCGGCCTCGTTTTTGTTCCACTGAAATGGTATCACCTTGGTTTCAATTCGCATAAAGAGAGTACTGGTTCCAAAATCATACTTATTCTCTAAGTATTTCCTTTTAATTGCTTGCTGCCCACTTCTTTATAGTTTTAAATCAGCTTTTTAAAAAAAATTACCTTCTCTCACCTTTACAAGTGTCTCTGCTACATCACTTTTCTCTAGCATAACCTTGCTAAACCTGCTAGATGTTGGTTTTGTGGCTTGTATTTCATTCTTTCTTTGAGTTTCTGTTGTCAACATACTGAGTAGTGTTTTGGCAAGCTGAAGTCGTACCTCTCTGCTTGGTAGCCCGGCATCATTAATAGCCTATTTTTCACAAACAGAAGCCAAGAGAGGTAATTAATATATCAGTTTGTGATTGTCCATTGCAGAGCTTTCCAACAGGTAAGAGATTCTTGGCAAACATATTTGAGATGTCCAGACTTGAAGAGCTGCAACTACTCTGACAGAGTATTCACCTTGTATGTACATGGTATAAGAAGTAATCTTGGTGATTTTTCCATTAAACTTGCTGGTGGAAAATGATAATCAAAGTGATAACATTGTCGAAAATGTGTCTTCTCATAAATTGTGAACAAGATTACTTTTAACAATCAGAAAGGATGTCCAGAATAACAAAGCACTTGCAACTTTTGTTTCATTTTACAAAAACAACAACAAAACCAAAATCACTACACATATTTGGTGTTTGTTGATGGTATGATGGACCAATGTTCAAAAAATGTCTCTCCTCCTTAAAGGTGCGTTTTCCGATCGTGTTTGGGACCCACCCCCCTGATTCTCGTAGTAGTATCGATTTTTGATATCAGATGAAAGGGGCCGTATTTTTCTCAGTTGTCCTGAAATATGAGCCCTCAATCCGTTTCATTCCCAAGAAGTAGGACAAAACCCGCCGTTTTAGTGGTTTACCCACCAATATTAGCACAGTGGATAGGGCTTTGGCAATATGCATTATTGCTTCTACATCAAAAACCGCAAAGTTTGTTTCCCACTATTCTTGAGTTGAGGGGGCGTATGGGTGCAAGTGCCAGACTGTCATAATCAAGTAGAGAACACATAGACATGGATCGGAACAACACCTTTAAAGGTGCTTGGTGTCCGATCATCTTTGGGATCCCCCCTGATTTACGCGAAGTAGTATCAATTTTGATATCAGATTGAAAGGCCATATTTTTCTTCATTGTTTCCCCTGAAATTTCGTTTCAAATGCCATTTCTTTCTCAAGATACAGATAAGAACTGGCCATGCCCATTTAAAGGTGGGCCATTTTTGTGGCACATATAGTTTTTCATTTGTGTAAATGCATGGATTTAGTGTGAAAGAAAGCTCTTGGCTCTCCTTCAGGAACCCACAAGCCCTCCAAAAGTGTACATTAACTTGAACTTGAAGCTGACTAATCAAGCAGCCTCATTCAAATTCCCAGAATACAGTTGAGACCAATATAACCATTATTTCCCAAGGGAGTTCACAACAGCGTAATGTGCAAATATGATAAAAAGAATGTGATTTTCAACACAGGCCTGAATTCAAAAGCTATGGCAACTGCCTTTTATGTAATGCAGATTTGGTCTCTCTAGTACACATAGCTTTCCATGATATAACTTTCTAGGTACATGCTGCAGGTCAATCAAAATAGTTTTTTGTGCAAGGTTTCTAAAATGCCAATTTTACCATTGAAAGTCATTGTTAAGGCATCGGTTATGCCATAAATGCAAAATTTGAGCCTAAACAACAATTAAAACTCTGATCGAATAAGTTTTTCTGATTTAAAGTATGTGGTTGTAAGATATGATTTTTATAATCTCTCTAAAAGAGATGAAATTTGTACGCACATGACCCGTGTGGGGTCAATTTTCATTAAACCTGCTCCTCCTCCACTTCTAATTTTTTGTATTAAAAGCAATTATTGGAATATGATTAATATTTTAAAAACCATCCTATCACTCTTGCATCTTGTTCCCTGCACGCATGCTTTAATTTAATACCAAATTTAATATAATATTAAAAAAAAAAAAAAAAAAAAAAAAATTTGTATAACAAAAATATTGCACATATGTGAAACCCTCCACCCTATTTACTGGCCCTTTTAAAACAGCACATGGCCAACTGCCATTTTAATGCCAATATTAGCACAGTTGTGAATGGTGGAATTGCATGGCATTATCAAGTCTAGCAACAAATGTCCAGGGGTAGAATTTAGTAGTGCAGAGTGTGAGAAATCAGGTTTGATTCTATAAATGATTTGAGGGAATCATCTAATTCCGCTACTGTGTAAATCTAAAGTTAAGAGAATCAACAGTGATTCCAGCAACATTTAGAAGGAATCTTTGCGAGAATTCTCGCGAAAATTATACCCCTGACTGCAAGTTTGTTTCCACAGTATTGATAGTCAGTGTGTAACAAGTGTCAGGCTTCATATTAAGTAGAGAACATGATAGACATAAAAATCCGAAACACGCACCTTTAACAGCATATATCTTTCCCCCCCCCCCCCCTCCCATGTACACTTGCCGGTAGGTAACTATTTCAGTTATGTTGGATGGCACCATAGGATTTATCAAAATTTAAAAAACCGTACCATTGCATTTTTCCTATTGATTTATCAATCAAATGTCCTCTCCATTTTCTAAGTAGTTTTTTTGTCAAAAAATTTAATTATAATATTCCAATATTACAAGAAAGATAAGATAGTTAAAAAACATTTACATACAATTGATCCATAGACAATGCAGTTTGATCTAAGAAACAACCACACTTATACATGTATACACGGATTGTTAAACAACCCACATATGGATTTGTCCTGCCTACATGAATAGGATACAAGTATCTTCAATCTAATCATTGAACATACAATTGTACATCTACTTGGTCGGGAAATGACTATCCCTTTTTTAAATCTGACTTTGATGCATCTCCTTAGGCAACATTTCCTTAAAAATACTTGCCAATAACTCACCTAATTGAGAGATAGCCCCACCAAAATCTGTGCTATGCATCTCATCGGATACTTTTCCTTTAGAAATGGCTTGCTGCATATCTTGAGTATATCACACATTGATTGTACATAGTGCACATTGTCCTGTATCCTGTCTGCACACACATTGAGTATTTTGAATACCTCACCAGATCTTTAATTAGCTGACGAGTGTGTTAAGGAAGGCATGTGTATATAATTATCATTTGCTTGTCTAGTTTTAGCAAAACAATAACCCTACATCCAATTTGACAATTCTATAAAACATGTGTATATTATAGTTCCCCTATACTTGCACACTGCATGCAACATGGCGATTAGATTTGAACACACAAAGTGTGACATTACTATCACTCATTGCATTGGGTACCCATATCCATGTTATTAGTCACAGACACCAATCATAAGGTTCATAACAATTTTTTGTTTTTTTATTAATTGGAAGGACTTCATCATTTGCAAAACTTCATTTAATTAAACTATTTTGCTTGATAATTTTGATTACAAACTATCTCAAGTGTAATCATACCATGGCACCTGAAAAGGAAAGTAAAGGGTAACTGACCCGGGGTAAATGCATGTATACATTTGCACTTCACATTCGGAAATGAAGCGGATCTGTACAATCACTGCAGGCAGAATGCAAAAAATGGTAAAAAAAATAGTTAAGCATTTCTTTTCATTAGAATGTACTGGGCAAATTATCAGAGCTACATCCATTCATCACTTGACAACAAGGACTTTCCTTTGTATTGGCGTGGAAATGCGATTCTTGGTGTCACGGAAAAGGCGGAATTGCCGAAAATCGAGTGCGGAAATCGGGTTTTCTAAACGCGGATTCTCCCGGACCCTAGTTTAATACTGGTATTGATTGTCCCTGCCTTTTGACCACTTGTAGCTCTGACAAAATCACTGGCCCCCATCTGCTGCCTGGTCCTGGGTTTTTGAGCGCACTTTGTTAAAAGATAAGGCTACAATAAAAATTTGAAGACTTTTCATTCAGCTTGCCACCCATGGACATGCCGGTTCTAATACCGCCCCTCTATTAATTCCACCAACATTCCACAGCACTCAATTACAACAGGGCTCTGGATTACAACAACCAATAGGAGTGCTCGCAGAGAACTGTCGAATCTTTAGAAACTGTCTCCACTCAGTATCATTCAACAGTAACGTGACCCGCATTACCTCGCGCACATCTCGATTAATTTTGAATGCTAATCCGACCAAGATACATGTACACAACATCAACAGTGGTGTCATTGGCACACGCGACATAGCTTGCTCGACCTCACAAGCTCTCATTTATCGATTTTTAAATACGCGACTGCAGCTAATTGAATAGTCCTTAGGTTTTGGCAAGCATGAATTACGCACTATTTTACTTTCGTCTTTGTGATATTATCGAATTTGTGTACATACATTTTTTCTATGAGCTTATGAGAGTCCCAAGTACCGAAATAAACACCAACAATAACATAAAGAAGAACTGGGAAGGAGAAGCGAATATCAGAAATTTTTCCTTGTGATTTTTTTCCTGTTTTTTTGTTTGTTTTTGGTTTGGTTGGTTGTAGTATTTTCCTTAGTGGAGGATGGGCTGATCATTCGGTGAAAAATAAATAGGGCTTACTCAGCCAACTGGCAGTGCCACACAGCCCAGGCTCTTCCATTCCCAAAGCCCAGTGGTTGTAATATTCTTCTTCAGAAAACCTGAATTATTTCCCACGCTATAACAGGTGGTCTGAACGAAATCTTTAATCATTTTAATAACAATCTTTGAATCTCTTCCCAAAATAACAAATCATTCCCATCATTTGCTGCTTGTTGTAAAACCGAATAATTACCTCACGCTTTTTGTACGATTAACTACTGATCAGCCCGCTGCGCCCCGGTAAAGCCGTCGCGTCAGGTGAAATTCTCCCCCTCCCCCTTCCCCCCCCCGGTGTTAGGACCATGCTGAGCAACCATTTCTAGGTAAGTTGTTCTGCCGCAAAAGGTACAACCTAGTGCTTCTCTCCTCTCTCTCCCACAATTTGTGACCTCTCAAACCTTTACAAACAATTTGTTCTGTGTCCCCATGTCCGTGTTCTACGCAAATTGACCTACTAGATGACCTTTGACCTTTGGTCCTCCTGACCTCCTTATGAACAAACTCAGACCTATTATCCTGTCTTTACCTTCATGTCCAATATCACCCCCACCCCCCCCTCCCGGGGGGCCTTTCATCTTGGAAGGGACGCGTATGTAAGGCTATTATCCCTTTTCAGCATCGTTTTCACCTACACCCAAACACCCCATTTTTTTTTATTTCCACACAAAGACCACATATTTTGTGAAATCTTCCCACTATCACCCAATTCACCCCTTATTTTGGGGAACTTTTTGAAAAGGTTTTCCCCAACAGCCCTTATTCACGGTTAGAAAATTGGCCGAGTTATGTCCCCGAAGACCCCATTTTTTTGGAAATTTTTGCAAAGTTTGTCGCTCGGCAAACCCCTATTTGGTGGTAATTTGGCTGGCCGTCTCACCCAAAGACCCAATTTAAATCCTCTGTCCCGAATGCCCATGGGTTTGGAAGTGCGAGCCTTAACAAACCCAAATCCATTTCATATGTAGTGCCCTCTCCCCCCGGGTATCATCCAAAGTGAAATCTAACGAAATGCATAGACGGACAGACAGACAACATATCTGTTTTTAAGTAGTTTAGATATCTGAGGATTTTTGATACGAGCAATGGTAAAATTGAGGCGCGAGTTCTTGAAAGCTAATAAAATTATAATCAGATCTTTATGCATATTGACAACTATCAAAATAAAACGATTTTTGTACCGTATATTCATAAATGTACCGACAGGGGTTTCCGGATATTTGATTTATAATAATAAACTAACACTACTTTGACTATATTTTTTAAGGAGTTTTCATAAAACACAACCATCATAAGTCAAATTAATAAAACATTAACGGGAAATCGTGGGATTTGAGAGGGCCAAACAACCATGCAACAAAATTGCAACCTGGAATTCTTGTTTTGTGTGTGTCGGGTTTATGCTGCCTGAGCAAAACCACAACAAATTTGGCGCGTCGACAGACTCCCAGGTGGGCGTCAATAGCCGCTCAGTTTCCAGGGCCGGATTTAACTCCTGCGCAAAAAGTTAGCCGTCCACGGATTGTTCTGCTAAACATCTCTTCGCTTACTCACATACGGCACATCGAGATGACAGTGCGGTATACCGGAACCATTTTGTTTTTGACTAATGTTTGGGGCGGAGTGCTTCCCCCCCCCGCCTCGGTGGAGATTTTGAGACGTTTTCCCCTACAGATTCGGAGGGTCCACCGGATAGGGGTTGAAGAGTCTAGTGTACATTTCAGTCGCTTAGCATTTCATCACCGTTGGCCCGGGGCGGGTCTAGCTACAAAAATAATCATTAGCCGCATTAGCCCTCCCACAAGCTAGATATCTTCACTGAATTAGCCGGACTAAACCTTTTGAGCCATGGAACTTTTTTCCCAGCATGTGCATTACCAAGTCTGGTGGCGTGCTTTCAGGGTGCGCACCCCTCCCGATTTCTTGCCAAAACATGCAAATCAACTATTTTCAGCTATTAGAAGTCCTTCCACAGCTCCTCCTTAAGCCCTGGTCTGATACACCGGGGTAATCGTTTAAAGTTGCAACAAGAGATTTCACATATCAGGTATCCTTAAAAATGTAAAGTACTGATTTTTGCCCTGATTAAAGCTTTCCATCAAAAATATCCCCAACTAAAAAGAACTTAAAAAAAAAAAAAAAAAAAGTGTGAAATTTCTAATTTCGTATAGGGTCAAATACGAAATTCAGTCCTATTTTTATATTGAAATATTTAAGCAATCACAATCACCTTTTTTCCCTCTCTTTTAAACACATTTCCTGTACCTAATACAGGTACGAAATCTTTTGAGTGTCTAACCCATGACATGATAACTAGATTAACTATGATACGCCATTGGTCTAACCTATATGAATTACTATTTTACACAATATTTGGGTGCCCCAGAATCTCTTGTTTGCACCTTTAATAATTTAAAACTACTTATAAACCAATTAATGTGAAGGATACAAATCCGATCCTGCCTGGTAGTGTTGCCCAGTCTTCTTCAAGGAGCGCATGTGTACGTTCAAACAATCACAGAGTGCCTTGATTCTGTTTAAGCACTTGATCACGTACTATAGTTGAATGGGCTGGATCCCCGTATACCCTTGTCATGATACACAGAACAAAAAATTAGTGAACTAACAGTATTGTAGGTGTAACACACATGATTACAATTAATGATTTTGTGATTTTGGCCTTGTCTGTCATAAACCTTCCCTCTTTAATCATGTAATGCTCCAAAATTTCTAATCAAATGTGTTTCTAGCTAAAAATACTAAAAAATTTAATGCATACATGCAAATCACTGATAATTCCCAATCACGATTACAAATGGCTTTATGGCTATATGTTCAAACTCGGCTTATGATATTCGACGTTCGCAAAACAGGCTCAGTCACATGCACTTGTTGGATTCCCCGCTTATTGGATTACATGCTTTATTGGATTACAAATGCTTTATTCTGAAATAAAGCGTGTAATCCAATGGGTTGCACTGCGCCTGTTCGTTTGTCGAATATAATAAGCCCACAACTCGCCCTAATCTGAAGATGAGATGCCTTCACCTTTTTCCAACCCATACTGTCATCACTGATTACATGTCCCACCACTGGGATAGGTGGCTTAGTCTGGATTCTGTAGCCATGGGCTGGATTTCGCTGTTTCTTTTCTAATCATGAATTCCCTTGACAAATTGTTTACAAGTTAACACTTTCAATCAGTCCGAGTCATATCGCTAAGGCCACCCGCCGTCCCTTCGAAAGAATCAACAAAAATATTTAAGAAATATGGTTACATTTTTTAGTAGAGCATTCATTTAATATGGGACATTTTACTATACTATACCTCTCTCCGTATAATTCCGTTTCCCTGGCGTCAAGACTACCGCACAGCGGCTAGGGGCGGACCATGTAACCCTATACTTAACGTGTACATCGCAGTTTAGCCAACTTCGAAGTTTTCATTGCAATCTCTACTTCTAAGTCCAACATAGTGTGTTACAATTTTGCGTCAGAACGGGGAATCGAACCCACGGCTTTTAGATTACAAGACAGCGCCTATAGTCGCACGTCACTCAATCCGAGCCGGCAGGATAGAGGTTTGTTGTAATACTTATGATACATTAACGAATAAAGCGCACAACATACCATAATCTTATTTATTGATGAGGTTACTGGTCGCCCCTAGCCGCTTCTAGACTACGCCAGCATATTCTCTAGTTCTGCTAAGCAAACTTCACTTATTTTTTAAAACCTATCATTCACGGATGTGAATCTATGTCAAAAACACATGAATACTTCCTCCGCGCGTTACCTACTTTGTCGATCTCAAAATCCCTCGAAATGTAAGATGTATCCCTGTTTTCACTATCAAAACACAACTATTGAGATTCCTATATGCGTGAATATGTGAAAAAAACTTTAAAGAATTAGAAATTTAAATTCTGAAAAAATTGCAAATCAATCAAATTCTGCATGAGAAAGGGTGTTTCTCCGGAAATGATGGGGTATACGTTTTTTTTAGACAAATTTTTGAGGATGAACTTTCAAAAGTAATATTTATTAACTAAGGAACATATATCAACTGAAGACTTTTGATATTTTGTTCGTCTGCAGTCTGCAAGGGGCTCTTGGAAATGGCCTGCTCATTGCTGGTAAAAGGGGAATGGTTATTCAGTGGTTTTGCATAACTTCACATCCTGTTAATGACAACATGTTAAAGACATAATGTGAAGTAGCTTAGCAGAAACTAGCCTTCACGCCAGACAGAACCATGACAATGCGGAAAGCCAAAGGAAATACATAGTATGCGCGTTACACGCAGGGACTCTCGGCGCGTATGGTAGACGCCTATTTCAGAAAAGGAATTGTGGACGGCAACTATACTAAAGATAAGGACATTTTTTCGGTCCAAAGCCTAAGGTTTACTTTATGTTGCTTTGCTATTAGCCGAGGTTGCTCTGGCTCTTTCCGCTACGGATTAGCCCCTACTATCTCCTGTTAGGAGGAGGGGAGGTACGGACGACTGCAACGCTAGTGTGAACAGGCTAGTAGTTGCTATATGTCATGTAATGGGCAAAACATGCATCATGAGCCATGAAACTTCCATTGAAGCCTGCAAATGATGTATGTATGAAACACCTGGCAGCCGCAGGCCCTGAAGGCAAGGCTTATTTAGTCTTCGACAAAACGAAACGAGATGGGCTCATGTGCGCTCATGGCATGCATTCCAGTCACACTTATTCGTTCCTCACTCAGCCTCAGTCTCAGACTAAGTGTAAAAGTACGATCACAGAAAAAGCGTGTAATCCAATGGGCGCAGTGAGCCCGTTTCGTTTCGTTTCGGCGAGATAAATAAGACAAACACATATCACTCAATGGATTCATCATAATCATCAATGCCATCATTGCCATGTTTGCATGGACATGGGGCTTCACATGATGTTCAGTTCCATCATCATGCATGCTGGCATGCAGGGAGTCCCATGGTTCATGGTGACGATTGGACTGAGCCCATTTATCTCAACGTATCGCATATTTAAGGGCTTACATTCACCAGTTCACTTCAACATTGTCTAGCTGAAATCATTATCGATAACAGTCGGAATTCATAATGAAAATGTATTGCTACTTACAGCCATGCAGCGTTAATTGTTAGCCGTGACAAAGTAAAAGTAAAACTTGTCTCCGATCATCGCCATCTTTGAAGTTTAGCGATGGAGTTGCATAAGGAAAGTTATAGGCTCTGTTTTACGCCCTCTTTCTGTACGAGATTTCGAACTCACAAGCGGAGCACAGGCGTAATGCTTGAAAGTTACAGAATTTATCAACGTTGTCCAATGTTTGCCAGTGCAGGGCTGTGCCCGGACTCTATTTCTTTTTTTTTCCCATTTTTTATACCTGTACTTAGTTGGCAGAAGTGGGGAAAAAAACATACAAGAAATGGTCTACCAACCCCCCAACAACACCATGCATAATACATGTTAAAGCGGGTACGGACCTCTTACAAACATATGAATTTCTTTCAATTTCTTCTATCAAATGATAGTCTCTGGTCTAGGCCATTGGAAAGAACAGAGATAGATTTTACACATAAAAAATAGCATACCCAAAAAACAGATATGAGGATAAAGACATCCAGGTATTTGTTAGGCCAACTGTTTAAGTTTTCCAGTAACTTTAATCAACAAAATTAATGTGTATATTAAGGAATATTTTTGACTCGTACTCACTGATATTAGTAACCCAAAACGTGTTATAGACGATCAAACAGTGTGCATAGCGTGGGAAACATGCATTCCGGGCGTGCGTGTTCTTGTGTTAAACCGCCATTTTCGTCGTCGGCTGAATTTAGTCGCCGGCGACGGTAATTAGAAAATCGTTATTGGTTACACCTAAGGAAGATGATTTGGTCTAATCATTCGGTGAGGGCTTTGTATATTAAAAGCCTTACAACATGCAAAAATATCGATTTGAAAATCTTGAGGCGCACTATTTTTCAAATGTGCCAGTGTCGCTTTGTCCAGGTTTATACATAAACCAAACAAAACGATCAAAACAACACAAGGACCACACAACCACGGAACAACAGACAAACGAAGGGACATAAAAAAACCCAAAAAAACATCACACACACAACAACGAGAAATCCTAGGCTGGGTATGCCATAAGCCAACAATAAAAAAAAAAATGAGTCAATCATCATCAAAACTGAAAGAAATTTGTTCAAGAATGCTTGCTCAGATTTATATTAGCTTTGCATTTTATTTCAGTTTTAAATTTAAAGCCCTGAAAATTAGGGTTTGATGTGAAATCTACACCGGTGAATATAATGAAATTTCAAGAGAAGGATGAGGAAATTAAGACATGAATGATGTTCAGTGATAGTAGCATCCCACACCAACATTTATCAAATTTACTGAAATCAACATTATCACCAGTTTTCTTTCCACTAAATGAAGTGAGGGTTTCCATAATCAGGACATTGACAGTTACAACTCACAAAAAAAGTGAAACAAGAGTTTCATTAGGAATTCTTACAAAAGAAACACTAGAGGGGATCAATTTGCACAATTTATAAAGGAAATGGTTATGGCCCCCCCAAATTGACCATGTGAAAAATTTTTAAAATAAAATGACTAAAGTTGGGTTCAATACTACATTTGAAATTATTATTGTGAATGGAACCCCAGTCAATTTTTCCCCCTTCAACGTTCAAAAGGTCTTCGAGCCCAAAACCCCTCAGTTTTAACAGGCCGATTTCCCCATGAGATCAGTATAAGCAATGTGTTTGTTATTTTGTTCACACTAAAAAAAGTTGCAAAACTTATCAAAAAATGTTTCATAACTTTCTCATTTGAATAGGAAAATCAATCCAGCAAGATACTTCATGAGGGAATTGTATTTTCTCCTATTCGCTTTATAGAATATCATATTCAACTAAGATCTTCAAAACTCTTTACAAGATTACCCTCGTCAAAATCAGCCAAAAAGTAGAGATCCACCACGCTCATCCCAAGTCAGGATAATAAATAGAAACGATTTTTTTAAGCCAAACATTCTTATTTATATCAGAATAGGGTCTTTGAAGAAGTGATTTTCATAAGCCAAGGTTTCACTCTTGAAGACTCTCTATAATATCTATATATATAGCCTAGATATATATATTATATATATATATATATATATTATATAATATATATATATTATTTTTTTATATGATAATTGATGAACCTTCTGGAACGGTAGTTGTTACTCGGATTTTCACGCTTGTGCGATCATCAACAACTGCGGCTATTCGGTTGTGCGAAGAATCTATAGCGGTGTTTGCGGACGTCGGTGGCTATAGGCGCATGAGATGGGAGGGACAAAATTGCGGACGTCGGAGAGGTAAGGTAGTCGTACTGTCCTAGGTGATGCTTGATGGTTTGCTAATAAATTGTGTCTCGTGGCGGCACTTTGATCATCAGCTCGGTCGCTGTTGAGTAGTCTGCGTTGTCGGCAATTGATGATGGCCGCTTCACGGTGAGACAGAGGTGGCATTTTTTGGTGCCGCTGGAGTACGGTCGGGCGCTGGATAACGTTGACCATGTGATGTCGTAGGGTGGTTGTTCTTCGGAGCTGCACACGTACTTGGAGAGTTTCTGTGCGGTCTGGTGCTTTTCATTTCTGAAGGATGGTTTGTGGTTGTTGAATCTAGTCTTGAAAGGTGGTTCCTCAGTCCGATTAAAGTTGGTTTGTCCCTTGTTCGCTACTTTGACTTCGCGCTGTAGATGATGTTTAGGCTTCAAACAGTGTTCCTTGCAGTGGGCACATGTCCTTGTTGCGGGGTTGCATCCTGTTGTGTAGTTGACTGACGGACTGACGAACCACCTTTCAAGCTAGATTCAACAACACAAACATCCTTCCTAAATGAAAAACCAGAAACAGCACAGAACTCCTCAAGTACTGTGGCAGCTCAAGAGAACACCAAACCCTACGACATACACATTGTCAATCGTATCCAGCGCCCTAACCGTCTCCCGCGACCAGGAATGCGCCCTCTGCTCACCGAGAATGCCTGGCATCATCATGCCGACAACGCAGACTACTCAACAAGCGACCCGAGTGATATCCCAGTGCCGCCACGAGAACAATTTCTACTTAGCAAAGCACCCAGCATCCCTAGGATAATACGACTACCTTACCTCTCCGACGTCCGCAATTTGTCACCTCCCCTCTCATCATGCCGCCCTCTACGACACCGACGTCCGCAACACCGCCATATATTCTCCGCATCCACCGAATAAGCAGCCAGTTGTCTGATAATCGCACAAGCGTGAAACCCCGAGTAACAACGATCCGTTGCCACCAGCGGTCATCATGGTTTGTTTTATCTCGCTCTGCTTATAAGCAATGAGCACTCTGCATGAAGAGAGTCTCCTCGCCTATTGTAACCGCTCCTGTATTCCATTCCCCCCCGAGCACTCTTTGCCTATCTGCAAATGTATACCAATGGAACACCCAAAACGCAGGCTAACCTCAGCTATTCACTGAAGAATATACCCATACCACCAGCGAACGTCGTTAAGAAAAGGGTTCATCGAGAAAGTTGAAAGTCTCCTCAACTAGGAATGGAAGCACTATTCCTTCCTGAAGAAAGAGAAACAGCGACTGACGACGTTGGGGGAACCGCACTATGGACTAAGACCTCCGTGCCCTCCACAAATCGCAGAACTGAAACCATTCGAAGAAGACACGTAAACCCTCCATCGACAGCATAAAAATTTCGACCTCAAGCGACTGAATTCCAGAACCAACTAAAGAAGGGACATCAAATCCATAAAGACCTCCGACGCAATGTACATCACCGCCGACAAGACACGCAACTTGTATAAAGTGAGCAACGCCTGCACGAAAAGCTCCTTCGAGAGAATATCACAATAAGACCTATCAACCGCGGACACATCAACTACCGTCCAGATCAACAACCGAAGCCGAAACATCGGCGCAGAAGAACGTGGCACCCCCCCGAGACAAAATGACACCATGGCAAAAACTACAAGCTTCACATCTCCCGCCTCCAAGACCCACAAGAATCATTTTGCCAACATTTACCATGCTAACTCATAAATAAACCCGGCCAAAATGAAATCGGACTCATTAGTAACTCCATTCTCGACAGAATCCACCAGCACATCAGATCTGCCTCTGCAACTTCAGTCAACAGTGGCTCACTCGACTCATTTATAGAATGGTTCCATAAACTTGAAGAAAGACACGCACACACCTTCACAATTCGACAATCATCGACTTTTCCCATCCATACATAGGCACGCTACTCAGAAGCACTGACGTCGCCAAGAATACTCCACACATCTCCAGGCACGACATCGACATCATCCTCCATTCCAGGAAGTCCGCTTCTATTCGACGGAGGTAACCCTTGAAAGAAAAAGAGAAATATGACTTGTGTCCCAAAAGAGAAATAATTGACCTTGTGTCGTAACAAAAGAGAAATAATGACTTGTGTCACTACCTGTTCGACTTCCCATGGGCAAGCTACGACGCGCTTAATTTGTGACCTCATCGTCTTGTACATCCTCACATAACTATCCAGAAGTTCGACAAGGGGAACATTGGACTCTACCAGACGAACTGCTTAGCAGTTTTCCACAGAACATCCGGCACCGCTTCCGACAGAATCAGGAAAGATGTCATCAAGACATTCAAAGATCTCCGCCTCAACATCACCATCGAACTGCAACCTGAAAGTCACCAACTTCCTCGACATCCCTCTCAACTCTTGGACAACGGCAAATACTTCCCATACCGCAAACCCACGACCGACCAGTCTACATCCACACGTTCTCCAACCACCCACCAAACTCATAAAGAGCCTACCAGCCTCCATAAGCAGACGTATATCAAATATTCATACAATAAGATATACCTTCAACACGCATCAACATTCTACAACGACGCTCTGAAAACCAGCGATACAACGAGGAACTCCACATACAGATAACCGTGCAACAGGACACCCGCAACGTAAACGTCACATCATCTGGTTTAACCGTCCTTTTAGGCATCACTTCTCTACCAACATCGGACGATCATTTCTCAAACTCATCGACAAACATTTCCCAGCCGGAATCAAACTCCCCAAGATATTCACCGGAACAACCGTCAAGATCAGCTACAGCTGCACGCCCAACGTCGCCAGCATCATCAAAACCCACCAAAAGATCGCCGTTTGAGGATATCACCTAACCACATGTAGGCAACTGCCGCAACCTGACCTGTCCCACTGGCAAGAAAACGTTTTGAACCTAACAATCATCTACACGCCGAAAGTCAAGTATCGAACAGGGACCTAAACCCAACTTTACATCGGACTGACGGAAACCACCTTTCAATACTAGATTCAACAACCACAAGACTCCTCGAATAAAAGCAACAGAACAGCACAGAACTCTCCAAATACGTGTGGCAGCTCAAGAAGAACAACCCCAAACCCCCCTTTTTCGACATCACATGTCAATCGTATCCAGCGCCCAACCGTACTCCAGCGGAACCAGGAAATGCGACCTCTGCCTCACCGAGAACTGGCCATCATCATCACAAACCGCAGACTACTTACTCAACAAAGCGAACCCGAGCTTATATCCAAGTGCCGCCACGAGAACAACATTCTACTTAGCAATACCACTCCACAATCACTCGGATAACACGACTACCTTATACCCTCTCCGACGTCCGCAAATTTGGCACCCTCCCATCTCATGCCGACCCTCTACGAACCACCGACGTCCGACAAACCCGCTAATATTCTTCGCATCCCCCGATAGCAGCCCGTTTGTCTGATGATCGCACAAGCGTGAAACTCGAGTACAACACCGTTCCAGCAGGTTTCAAGCAATTTATCATCGCTCTGCTTAAAGCATTGAGCTCTGCATGACGATAGTCCTTCTCTCCCGTCCTCTTATCGATATATATATATATATATCTCTATAATATATATATATATATATATATATACATATATATATATCTATATACCATGTCCGAATAGTCTCAGCAAGCTGCACATTTTTTTAAGATTTAATAATTCAGGAGCATTTGTTTCTCCCAAGATTTTAAAATAAGTCAGGACATTTGTTCTCCCGCATGGGGTCTCATGAACTGAGAAAGAACATTGATCCTAATTGCTTCCACGGACTTACATAATTTGAGTGTCCCCCGGACTCTATTTTCTCTTCTATAAAAGAGTATAGTATTGTTCCATAGTTTTCCAAAATACCGGTCGAGTCCAATCAGGGTGGAGTGGTGGTCCCACCTTTTAAGGAAGCTTTTCATTTTTGGGCGGGGGTAGCTGCGGGCTACCCGCTCTATAGACCCAGTTAACATCCTACGTCACTTTCCTTTTGTTTACTGCCATCCATGCCTGCCAATCGTTCAGGCCATTAGTATTAAAACTCTAACCATATACAATTGACCATGTGTAATACCGTCAGGCGTGAGGCCGTCCTAGTTCAAGATACCAGGACCAGCCCCTAACATGTTAAACTTGCTGTAACTGTCTATTTCGATTGGGTTTTTTGACCTACTTTTCAACTAGCAGTGTTGCAGAAAATATTCGTGCCGATATCCTCTAAAATCTACATGTGTAATAGTTTATGAAATGTTGTTCAATATTTCGTCCTATGGATATGTACTCACTAAGATAGGCCCAGCGAAACCGCACGTACATTTACAAAAAGAATATTAGTGTTCAAAGAGTAAGACATACAGGGCAATATCAGCGCAGGTTTCCTGAGAATTTTTACAACATGATTTGCTGGTTAAAACCGTCCTTTAAATCGTTATGAAGTGCATTGAATGAACGGATGCTTAAACGTTGGGCACCACATGTAGCAAGTCTTGGCGCGGCGATATCAATAACATAAGAAAAATTCCTTTAAAAGGAAAGGGCGGGTCAAGAGGAAATATCCACGTACATGTCATTGGTATGTGAAGGTATAGTAAGATGAATATTGCTTTATGTTGTAATGCTTGAGCCATGATGCATGAATGAACGAATGCTTAAACATTTGGCACAATGTAGCACGTCGTGGGCCCTCCGATATCTAATAATAAAAAAAGGGCGGGTCAGAGGATAGTATCCATGTAATTGGTTTATGTGAAGGTATAGTAAAGATGATTATTGCTTTATTTTGTATGCTTGAGGTCAAACGGTTCAGATATTATCAAAAAATTATCCTTTCTTTAAAAAATTATTAATTTTTAGGTAAATCAAGGGGAATATGCTGTGGATCACGAAATGCCATTTAAGAAGTTTTCATTTTGATGTTATGAAAAAAACGTTTTTCAAAACTCTTTCACTATCCAAAGGTTGGATTGAGTGAATTGCTGTTTATATAAGTGGGCCTCGAGGAAACATTAATGGTAGGATTTTGATTGGATATCAGCAACCTTTAATAATTAAGGTTCTTACTATTTTTTAGGGAAAAATGAATGGCTCGATTATTGGATTAACCACCGTTATTTTTAATTGCGGTTATTATACGGCCATTTTTAGCAATTAACTTAGATGATTTGATTTTTTGGGCTCACCTGAAACCGTGAGATTAAACCTCAGGCTGAACTGTTTTCTAACTGGCATGTCAAACATCAGGCCATAGGTCAATGGCTTTCACAACGCATAGTAGGACCAGACAGATCTCAGTGTTGTAGTACTAGGCATTTCCCCTGTGTGTGACCTTGTACCTATGCGCCACAACTTTTAATAGAATGTGATACAGGCTTAATGTTTAATGATATATGTAAATGCATGAAGTAACGAATGTTCTGGAAGTTTTGTTCATATGAATTGAAATAGTGCAATGGCGTGGGTGAACATTTTAAAATTTTGACAAATTTAGGTAAAATTAAGAAAATAATATGAAGTCATTGGGTGACAATGTTGCTGACAGTGGGAGCTTTACATTTTTTAAAGGCTTTTAAAATAATTAGCGATGTTGTTGCGATCACGTTGATACGTGTGCCGAATCTATAACATAATTTACGTCCGTCGGCCATGCAAATATCCGGAATTGGTTATTCTAGTTCTGCTGGTGAGTCGGCAGTGGTCAACCTTGTGGTGGTGGGGATAAGTATAGCGTTGATGGTTTTCCCGAATAAACAGGTATTATGTGTATTTTGACATTGGTCGCATTTTTTCCTCTTTAAAAATCGTAAATGTAATAGAGGTATATGAACCCTCTTCACTCTGTGTTAAATTATTTACGTTCAGTATACCTCGGATAAGTGTGTCCAAAAATGACATAAGTCAACTTGCAAAACTCCAACAAATGTCATCTTACTAATCCCTTCCATACTTTTTACATGGCTATTTCCCTTATTGACACGACCTTTCCTTTTTAAGGAATTTTTATTAGCACCTATGTCTTCAGGACCAAAAATATGCCCTCTACTCTAGGTAATGCACACGGCAAAAACTCCGGTGTGTTAAATAATGCAACCACTAAACCTGGGTGTTTATAGCTTGTGATGGTGTTATTTGGCGTCGACGAAACAATATCTGCATTGGGTTGTGGAAATTCTTTGTAGATCAAAGTGATTATTATTTGCAGATGAAAACACAAAAGGCAACAATAACATTAACTTGCTGTCGGATATTATATCCACTTCTGTTTTGTACATTTTAAGCAATAATGCCACATTTTTGAAGAGCGCCCCAATTTTCCGGATAGGCGTATTTTGAGATTTTTGCACAGTTGCATTGGTAATTGACAGGCCCTAGTAAAAAAATACATGTGAAATGGTAGAGCTCAAACTCTCTATGTGTCGCAAAAGAAGGAATTTTGTAATTAACAATAATTATATCGGAAATCTCCGATTAATAATTCAACGGCTGCTGGAAACGTACTTCAATATGAAATTGCCGAGGAAATCTGCGCCATCCTGTACGTGTCTACGATTTCATCATGGACGGACACGATTCATGGATCCCGGATACTAAATTACAAAAGCGCTTCTTTTATGGACAAATACGCATTTTCGAGCAATTACCACTCGTGCACGATATAGTTTACTAGACAATTAGCAACAAACCATGTGCAAAAATCTCATAATTTTAAAAATGGGGCCTCTTAAAAAAAATGTGCTGTTATTATTGGTTTCACCCGCAGGGTGGTTATATGAAGCCGGGAAGTGTTATTAATTACACCAGTAAAATCAAACAGCACCAGTGGTGTGGGTGTTGGACGAAGCAAATCAACCCCAAGGTGTCACATAGGAATTGACACCAGCAAGTAACACCAGCATACAGTGTCCAAAATAACACCCAGCAGGGCGAGCATAGTGACTTAAAGACATCAATATGGCATAATAGGACACAAAACATAGTGTTACATTTAACACAGTGGTGTGGTCCCCTATTAAAGCCGGACCGGTATTAAATTTAACCACCCGTGGTGTTTAAATTTGCACCACAGTTTTTGCAGTACAAAAGCCCCATAGAGTAGATCCCGACAGGGGCGGATCCAACCGCCCACCAACGATGGGATGCTAGCGGGTATGGCCGTAAGGTAAAAATCCCGGTTAAATAAAAATTACGTTATGCGGTGGTTCCCCTTCCGTACAAGGGCCGTAACTTTGGACATTATTTTCTTGTAATGGCATAAGTTTTTTCAAGCAAGAATTGATAGAAAATTAAATTTGTAAGTGGTCAACAACAAAAATATTGCTTAAAGGGGCCGGGTATCCGCCCAGGATTCTGCATGCAAAAAATTAAAACAAATCTTGTCTCTTGATACCTATGTGGGTGGTTAAAAACTACCATCGAACTATACCTGTATGCGTAACAAGAATGTACAATACCTCAAGTTTTCTTGGTATATCTCCACACATACCAAAGCAATTAATCATTCAAAAAACTGTTTTACCCTCGTCTTACCAAGAGGGGGGGGGGGGGGGGGGGGGTGTTACACCACTCCCCCTAGTGAACTTCGCACTCCGCGTGCGGCTTAAAACGCTAAAAAAATTTCTTAAAAAAGCTGCTAGGTAATCGTTCTCTCATCCTTCGGTCATTTTAGCGAAAAAAAATGTGAAGGTGGCACCGTCACCGGGGTTAGGGTATGCCCGTCAAAAGGTCGAAGGGTAGGGGGCCCCCCCCGCGTGGTTGCCCCACCACCATAGGCTATTTATGGTGCAATTTTTGAAAATTATGCAGAGTATGGCTTATTTAAAACTCTATGTTTATGTTAAAACTAGCCAAAATAATGCCTTCATTTAGAGCTGGAAAAACCGCATAAAATCCGAGATTCCTGCCGGATTTTTAGGCAAAATTGAGATTTTTTTTTTCGCCTAATTTCGGTGGAGAAAATGCCAATTTTGGCGACTCGCGACTGATGACGTCATTGGCGTCATCACTAGGAAGGTGGTACTTATTTTGGTATCAATGGAAAGAGGAGGACCATAGCTATCCAGTGGTTATCAAATATAAGCAGCGGGGTGCTTATAACAAATTCTCGAGGGGGGTGGGGGTACCCCCCTGGTAAGACACCGTGTGTTACAAAAAAAGGCTGGGTAAGCGAGGGTGGAAAGGTGAAGTGAAACGAGAGATTTCACCTATATCAGGGTCCCTAAAAAGATAGAGAAAAAGTACTGATTTTGTTCTGATGTAAAGCTTTCTATCAAAAATAACCCCATCTGAAAGGATTAAGTGAGAAAATGTTTTCTTTGGTACAACAAATTTGAAATTTAATGTCTATAGGAGGCAAATACGAAATTCAGGCCTATGTTTTTTATGAAATATAAGCCAAAATCAGAAAACCCGGTTTCTCACTTTGAAGACTTTTTGTAGCCAATACAAGGTAGAAATCTATTGAGTGTCTATATGAAATTACTATTGTGACACCAATTTTGGTTGCCTCAAAATCTCTCGTGCACCTTATAGGTCCATGGTCCGATCGCTAATAGCCTCCTCCCCAGGGACCCCAGGTTTTACCTGAAGTGGTCAAAAATTGTGGATAGAAGAAAGCTACTATTTTTCTCATTTTTACCCTGTGAAACTCTTCTTAGGACTAAGAATGTGGTTTGGTGCTCATTGTGACGGACCAATATTAGTCTAAAATAGAAGTCCATAGGGCTTGGTTTTTAATTCCACATCAAAACAGATTGAAATATCGGCGCGAAACTGTACCAGTATGGGTCTCAAGACCATTCTATTAATACGAACACATTATACTTAAATCGGGATCTCCCCTTTAAGATTTAAGATACCAAATCTTGATCCAAACACATGTGAAGAATTACGCGCCAGTCGCCTAAATTAAATTCTATCAAAACACTCATGAGAAGAACCTGATTCATGTCAGGGAAGTAACAGGTGAATAGGAATAACCTGGTGAAATTTACCAATTCTTCTGACAACAAAGGCCAATAGCAGTGAAATGCTCTTTAAGGTTTAAAAACGACATCCTCACTCATCGATAACAAATTGATGATTGTCCTGTTGGTTTTATAGACATGGTCGGCCCCGCTTACGACACATGTGTAAAAAATACAGTGCCTTTACAGGGGGAAAACCTGCTAAAAAAATTACAGTATTTGGCGTAATTTGGAAAATAACAGGAAAATACTGTATTTTTATTGTCCAACTATTTCAGGCCATAATGACAAAATTAAAAAATGAAGCCTTTATTCGATTTTTAATTTTACTACTAACAACATATTATACACCGATGAATCTTCAATTACATTAAGTACTAAAAACTAAAATTTAGACAGGGAAAAGAAAAAATACTGTATAAATTTTACTAGGAAAAATCCTGATGGCAGCTATTTTGCCAACACAAAAACCCCGTTAACGTAAAATACAGTTTACAGGGTTTCCTTCTAATTTTACTGGACTAGGGCCATGTTACAGTTTGATGTAATATTGCAAACAAAACTGTCAATTTTACAGTATATTTGCACTGGCCAAAAATTTGTGGATAGGCCTTACTACTCTCTAATGCAAAAGGTGAATTTCACTCTTAGAGAGTGATACAAGGCCCACTCCAAAACAAAGAGTTAAATTTCACCCTTTCAAAGAACCTTTTTTGGAATACACATTTTCTATTGATAATTTAAAAATAATACAGCTTTATTACCTTTTTAAAGTATCAAGAGTAAATTTGACTAAAGACATGCCCTTAAGGGTATGAAATTTCAATCTTTGACAGAGTGGGCCTGTAGTCACTCTTCAAAGGGTGAAATGAACTCTTTTGCAATTAGAGAGTAGAGTAAGTTAAGCGTTCGTCAGTGCTTTTTTACTCACCACACGTTCACCGTTCACAATCTCTGTCTTTTTTTACAGGTGCGGATCCCGGGAGGGGGCACTTGTATCATCATGCATCGTGTCCAAAAACGCGTAATTAGGGTCTTTTTTGAGGATCAGGCGATTGAGGTACGCGCGTACATGTTTAGGGGTATCAAAATCATCAAAAAATAAAATTAGGGTATGCTTCACGTCGAAAAATACGAGTTTAGCGGATGATATTTTGAATAATTGTAAACAACTCACATTAAAAATGCTGGCAATGGAAAATAGTGGCTTTTTGTTCCATTTCTCTGATTGCACATGGTAGATGCCCGAGTGATTTTAACAATTTTCAGCCTTATTTAGCTTATTTTCTCTATGTAGTCGTTGTCTCCTCTACAATCATAATATAATTTGCCAAATGTTGTATGTGTGTATCTTCGCAAAAGGATCCGTCAGTTTCCATACAAATTGCACAAATTCACACGAAGGATTTGTGTTTACGCGGGGGGGTCTAACCATATTCGACGAAATTAGGTTCAGAAATGGATGAAAAATCAGCGAAAAAATGTGTCCGGTTAAAGCAAATGAACATTTGTTTAGCACCGTACTAACAAGCGAGTACGCGTTGCATGTTGCGACGGGCGTGTTACGCATGAGGCGCTATATGCAGTACGCAAGTAACAGGCGAGTGAAAGTGACGTGAGACAAAGAAAAAAAACTGCAGCTGACGGAAATGTTATACGGGAGTACTACGGGTACTTGAGTTCTATAATATGAAAAAGTAGATTACGGGTGCTGTGACGGGGGAAGTCATAAACTGCAGGAAGGATGAAGATAATTTGTACGGGAGTTTCAGAGTTATGGGAACTATGGGTTAGCACACGAGGAGTAATATCGAGAAAAAATGGGTTTTAAACACACAAGTATACGGAATGAAGTATTCGGACGTGTCATTAAAAAAAACGGGAAAACGACGTGAGCTACAGGATATGACGAAAATACGATTAAAAAAAGTTTAGGACTCCGGGCTTTGTTTGATTTCGATGGAGGAGGATTCATAAACTACAAGATGACCGGAATACAGGAGTTTGAGGAGTCGCTTCTGTATCGTGGTCCTTCTGTTTCATTGATCGCTTCCATTCAGTGATCGCTCCCGTTCCACTCATCTTGCGGGAGCCCGCGCGAAGGCGGGCCTCCCCGATAGTAATTATAATTATAGGAGTTTTGGATTTCGCGGGTTATATCTACACTTTGACTGATCTTACAAGATATAGCCCGTAGAAAAGGAATTAGGGTCTGTTTCTAATGATGTAAATCAAAATGTGAAGGACTCCCGCGCGCAAGGGCGGACGGGGCCACACGTATAGTGTAGGCTCGAGCGGCTACACCAGTGTAGTGGGCTTGGTGAGGACGGAACCCACCAGTATTCTTCTTAGAAGCCGAAATGAAGCACAAGAGGTTGCGACTTGCTTCAACTTTAAGAAGATTGTTTTATTAACAATTAGCAAGCTACATCACTACCGGAGTC
>JAMKCH010002530.1:0-155096 GCA_023653785.1 Ophioderma brevispina | reverse complement strand
TGAATGGTTTAATTGATTTGATCATCACATTGTTGAAAGCTACTCACAATGTTTTCTATTAATATATTGATTGCTAAAAAAGGATTGGTAATATGTTAATTTATCATTGTACGGTCAAAGTAGATAAATATCAGATGCTTTGTTGTATAGCGGCCATATTAATCTCTTAATCTGTGGTTAAATAATGCATCATAATTTTTAATTGGTCCATTGGGTGTTGACTGGACCGCAAAAGAATTACAGCTTTGAGTATTAACTATCAGTTTTAGTGTTTGGTGGGCAAAGTTTTGAATTTTTGAGTTTCTTCTTCGAAAATGCTCAACTTTTTTTTTCCCGTCTGGTATCCCTCGGATCACATTCAGGCAGGAAAAACGGTCTAGAAACCGTTGAAAACATTATATAATAATGGTATAAAAAGGTCACATGGTCTGTATGTGTGGACTTATTGTTTGTCACCTGCTCGGTGTCCAATCTTGACCGTCTTTTCCTAAAACAAACTTTTTTCGGCAATAGCTGGCTATACTCAATTACAATAGTAATCATATATTGCATTTTAAAATAGAGTTCCATTTTTTTCAATGTTATTACTCGAAATATGGCTTTAATATCTGTACCTTTCTCTATTTGTCGCAAATTATTTCTCATGTCTGATTACGAAATGTTATCCTCGGTCTTGGATTCAAACGTTTAAGTAAAACGCGTTTACTAGTCAGTTGTACACCTGCGGGATAATGACATTTCAAAGCAAGGAAGATTTAATTCTCCTTGAAATGTCATCCATGTTAACCTGCAATACCAATAACATAGGAACAATATTAAATCTTGCACATACACTCGTGACATGCACCAGGCGCGGATCAGGGAGGGCGGATGGGGCGCGCGGTCTCCCGGTAATCTGCAAAATCTTTCAAAATCAGCCCATCTTGGACAAGGTTTCACAGTCCTTCAGCCCCCGGGGATTTTTGAACGTTTTTCAAACCTGATCCGCCCCTGAGCACCCCCAACACCCACCCCACCCCACCAACACACACACACTCACACAACACACAGCGCACCCACAACACACATATGATTGCAATATATAATCCTAACGGTGTATATTAATAGATGGGACAATGCCCTTCTATGCTGTTTTTTTGTGTCTCCATCGGGGGGCTAGTGGAAAACCAAGGGGTAAATTCATAATAAATAATTAAAACATATACACCGTCTGTTCCCAAAATAAAACTGGCACATTTCTTGGAAAAGAATAAAATGTCACTTCAATTTTATTTCCCCAATATCATTGACCAATGTACACATAGACTGCAGCAACAATTGAAGTTAAAGATATTCAATCACCGGCCCTGTATGCGGTAGAAAAACTTCAGATTCCCTTTCATCTGGGAGGCAGGACTATTGTTAAATTGTCGCGCAGCTGAATCGATTTCAGCTGTTACGAGTACTGATTACTTTCAGGACAAAATACTTATCCTCATTCACAGATAACTAAATATGGAGCTTCTATAAGTGCGTGTTCAATTAACTTTGGCCATATTTTTCATTCATCATTTCCTTAGAAACGGAAGAAACATGAACAAACATATATAGAGAATGTTGCAGGGCAAAAGCTTTGACCTACAACTTTGTGCAGAACCAGAATCTTTAACTTATTGCTTCACTTCATTTCTATACAATTTACCCTCCCGCGTTTTCAGAAAAAATGTAGTGTCAACGAACTATATTATAATGTACACTTGTTAGTTGTGTGAGAGAGGAGGGTATTTGTCCACTCAACCCGAATCGTGGGAGGTGGGAACACCTGGCTATACAAACAATGGCCCCACATACGGGCCCATTGTAATATCTTTAGCTCATTGTTTGCTGAATTCTTGTATATACCATTGTTCTCTGATATTGGGAAAGAAATTGGAGTGACATTTAATTTATTTTTAAGAAATATGCATTTTTAATGTGCGGCAACAGACAGTTATGTGATTGTAATAATTTTATTATGAATTTAACCTTGGTTTCCCCATTAGCCCCCTCGATGGGGGGGAACTACAAATTTTTAAAAGTTGGTTATTTTGGTCACAGCGCCCCCCTATCCTAAATCTAAGATGGAGCATTTAAAGTATGATGCTATTTTTCCATGTCAAAGAGTAACACAACTTGAGACATCTTAAAGCGCTCCAGCAAAAAGCTATAAGACAATAACCCGAGTAAATCCAGTCTTATTATAAGATTTTCTAAAGTGCATGTTTCTCTCATCGACCTGTCGCTCACGAGACTTTAAAGGCTAAAACTTGTCGTAAGTGTCTTAAAATATATATACAAGTTTACTTGAGGCCTTGAGAGTTAATTAAAATCTGTGAATCGATGGTGAAACTCCATTGCATCTTGCCATGTAAAGAGGATTCAGAAACGAGCATTGTATGTTATCCTTGTAAGTGAATTACACCAAGGTAAACTGTAACCTATCCGTGCTAGAATAATATTTTACTCTGGATAGCCGGGTACACGGTATTTAGAGGCGCGGAAAGTTGTCAAGTTTCATTTAGGAATACTTCGTTCATGTGGGTTATAGGATCAAATTTAACTACAAGCATTTCTAAACGTGGGACATTGACCTGTATCAATGAGCAATTACATACAATGTGCCAATTCTGCAATCTATACCTGGGGTACGAATTTGTTGTCAAAGTATGCATGGGTTTGTCATTTGTGTTTGATAACTTACAAAGCCAGAGATTTTCTAATCTTTCGTTTACCATTTATTTTATTCCTGTCGGATATGTATAAAAAATAAAATGAATCATAAAAACTGAGAGGGCGAATTGGTCCGATTTAAATCGCGTGAGAATTACCAATACGACTAGTACCACACAAGAATATCACGGACGCTTGATTTTCGGTACTAATAGGTAGCTATGGTCTTCCTCTTTCCATTGATACCAAAATGAGTACCAGCATAGCTAGCATTCCGTCAGAATGATGTCATAAATTTCGCATGTCTACAGTACTGTCAATTTGCAGAGAAACACAGTGTATGTAGTATAGGGGAAAATTCAGTTTATTATCAAAAAGCCAGAAATATCCGATTTCCATGCGATTTTTCGCTCATCATGATGGAAATGAGTTTTATATACACAAACCGGCTACGTGCTATAATAATGTTTTTGAGCTAGTAAAATTGCAAAATATAAATTTTCAACACTATATATCATACTTTCCTTAAAGGCTAAGATATTTCGAAACATGTTTGTGTGTGTGTGTTAATTAAAAAAATGTCAACTAGAATTAAAGCTAGCCACCTAACATGTTGAATTCCAAAGTGAGTATAAATGGTCCCTGTTTTGCCGCCCATTTTTGCATCTATAAGTAACATGTATCTACACATATCGTCGGCCGCGTCACATAGTGACGTATTTGTCCGACGTATTTTGCAGTTCACGGTAGAATTGGTATTTTGTCGTTTCATATAGTGACGTATTTGCGCAAACACGTCACATAACGACGTATTTCCGCGTCGTATTTGTTATTTACACGTTGAAATTGATATTTTGTCATTTTCACATATTGACGTATTTTATTTAACATCATCTTTTCGCATATCTAAATAAAATGGAAGCTGATTTGTTAAATATATTTGAAATATATTTCCACTAGGTTTTAATTAAAATATATGTTTTAATTAACAGTGTGGTGCAATTAAAATTGCAAAATCTTCAAAGCCGTTTTTCTCGAAATGCGTATTTTGCAAATACGTCAGTATGTGACGCGGCCGACGATGTGGTATCCGTGGAAAGCTGATTTTATTAGCTCCAACTCTCTACAAAAAGTATTCCCATTGGTTAGGTATAGGCCTTGCTATGGTCTTTGGAATCGACATAATCAATGGCAGTAAGACGATTCCCATAAGGAAGGGGGTGAGGCAGGGAGCTACCATGTCGCCTAAGCTCTTCACAGCATGGTTGGAACAAATCTTCAAAGACATCAATTGGAAGGACAGATGGACACTCGTGAACGAGGAGAGACAGAATCCCGGACTGAACCACCTCCGTTTTGCACACGATATATAGTCATTATAGCCAACATAGCCATAACCACATCATGATGGATAACCTACCACTATGTTTGAAAAGAAAGGTATTTGACCCAGGGGTAGGTCATGCCAACCTAACAGCAACAGCGAATTCAAAACGGCATCAACTTCCGAGTGCTAGTCTTTTTCAAAGACTTACCGTAGGAGGGCGCTCTTACGCATATCGAACGGTTACACACAGACTTGACTAAAGACTAGGCCTGGTCACGAATATTTAAATCTTAAGTGACCGTTATTGGAAATTACACTGTTTTACCGCGAGGTTAATCCACTAACCTCGACGGATTTTGACGTTAATATTTTTTCCCTAAATTATCATGATATTACTAAGATCTTTGGAACGAAGGTTTAAGAGTTGATTTTGTAATGTCACTGAGGCAGAGACTGCCATAGTAAATGCACATAACAGTTCCCAAAATTACCGGTTGGAAATATCCAATGCCCAAATCGAGCAGGTCGTGTCCTACCTCCCCCCCCCCCTGATTTGACCAGTGCATCCCCCTAACGATATGCATCAGAAAACATGGACACTCACAACCAAAATGGAACGAAAACTAGCAGCTTCACAACATGGCATGGAGCGAAGGATGCTGAATATAACATACAAAGACCACAAAACCAGAGATGGGTAAGGGAACAGAAATGTTGATGTGTTGAAATTGCAAAATAACGGAAATGGACATGGGGTGGCCTTATCATAAGAAGAGATGGTGGAAGATGGAGTACAGCAACAACAGTATGAAGGGAAACTAGAAGGGAAAAGAAATAGAGGAAGGCAAAGGGAAAGATGGCGTGACCACAAAATAATTGCAACAGAAACGATTTTGGTGTTGTTATACTTAGAAATGATGAGAGATATAACATATCAAATGTCTAGAAGTATAAGTAGCGAAGAAAATGTATTTGCAGGGTTGGCAAGGTTTTGTACAGGGGAAAATAAAGTAGGTATAATTGTATTGAAATCTATACCAATATTTTGGTCATGTCCTAAGGATTAAAAAAAGTATAGTTTTCCCTATCTGTGGGCTATAGTTTAATAGTTAAAGGTTCAAGGTCATCGTGGGGTAAAATTTTCAGAATGCTCCGATTCTTTTCAAAATGGTCCCAAATTCTTCATATAGCCCCAAAGGACCAGGGAATATAATACTCATTTCAACATGTAATTATGGTCATGTAATTAGAGGTCAAAATGTAACAATAGTGTACATATCCCAACGGGGTCATTAATGCTTACTATCTAATTTAAATACTAAAATGACAAATGCAGAGAAAATATACATGTTATGTTCTAGGATATGACCAGACAACAATTGTGACTAGTTTCATCAAAATCGGTGCACTCTGAAAGGATTACCCCAGGATGACCTTGAACCGGTATGAGCCTATAATCCTGAAACTAATGACTGCTGATATGGCAAGCTATACTTGTTTTCATCCTCATGACCAGATGAATAAGTTGGTGTAGGTTTCAAAACAATTAGACCTCTTTTACTTTTGACCCCTGTACAAAATTTACCCTGTATTTTTGCATGTTCCCCATTGTTGACTTTTCTAGACTTTTGACATATTATTCTGTGACAATTTAGAAGTATGATATGCAATTTTATTAGACAAAAACATTTTTCTTGTATTAAGAGATCGGTAGTGAATTCATGCTAATGCTTTCATCTTGCAGTGGATTGACAAGTCCGATTTGTGCTCTGTCCACGGATTCACATTTAAAGGAATGATGTTCGTCGAAGTAAATCAGTGCCCTGAAGGGAATCTGGCCATCGAATATCCAGCAAAATGCAGATACAATCCGGGGGATACAATTTACCACATATGATCTCTCTATACCCTTTTCTCGCCTTCATTGCTCATAAAAAATGGGCGAGATAAAGTAACTTGATACAATCATATCGTTTGTTCTACACATTGGATTGGAATGGAATAAATGGTAAGTAAAAATTATTAATCTGGCCATACAAAAACCCATTATTTTTTGACAAAAAACTCTTGATCCGAGTGTTAACATTGGAGTGGACGTACAGTACCTCGATTCCCTATTTTTCCCCAATAGGCCATCTTTTTCTCGGCGTTTCTCGGTATTAAGAACACGTTCCTACATGACGCATTTATACACCAAAGCTCCTAATCATGTGCTGTCAGAGTAACGTCATGTGAGAGTAAGCTTTTTGTTGGCTCTTTATCCTCCATGAAAACATTAATTTTGAAAGCCTTAAGGATTCACACCTGGATATAATATGAGAAACAGAATCCAGGCCCCTCTGCAAATGACAGTTTTTTTATGCAGATAGGTAGTCTTTAATGCTCGTTTATATCTCTGGTTTTGCGTGAGCGGATTGTCATGGGATTTACACAATTTATACAAAAGAGTATAAAAAATACCCTCCATGAAAATGAAACCCACAGCTTCAGCAGTTTTGAGAAATCAGAGTTTATCTGCTTGCACCACTTTTTGGGACACCCTGTATTCTAACAAATTTAACCATCGTCTACCTGAGCCATTTTTTTAAAACAAAACTCCCGAAGGGATGGGGTTGTTACCACTCACTGTGATTTTTGTTACTGAACCAAATTCCTGTCAATTTGGTACCAAAGGATAGCTTATAGTTTTTTTCTTTCCATTGGTACCAAAATAAGTACCAACGTCCCCATTATGACGTCACCATGACATCATAATGTTGAGGAAAGTACGAAAATACTGAATATAGGGTGGAAAATTAATTTTTCGCAATTTTAGCGGCTCAAACACCTTATTATAGCTCTAAATGCTGTCATTATAAAACTAGTCATTTCCCATCAAGTAGAGTCAAAAACCGCATAAAAATCTGATTTTCCTAACCTTTTTGGCGAAAACTTGAATTTTTCACTGCGCGTGTCTATGGAAATTGGCAGTTTTGCTGACATGCGAACTTTATGACGTCATTGTGACATAATGCTAGTATGTTGGTACTCATTTTGGTATCAATAGAAACAGGAGCACGTATCTATCGGTACCAAAATCAAGTGTCTGTGATGTTTCTGTGTTGTGTTAGGCATGTTGGTACTTCTCTTCCGAAGGGGGTGGTTGCCCCCCCCCCCCATCCATCACTTTGGGATCACCCTGTATCTGTTAGTATAACCCTTGTCATCTCTCCAATATCTTTAACTCCACCGTTTTAATTAGCAATGTTGTTACAATAGTCTTTCGGTCTCCTATTGACATTTTGAAAGGTGTAATTTTTTGTATAGTACTTTTCCCCCTACACAAACCCTAGGTGCCACATCATAAAATACTGCACTTTATTCCATCAAGTACTTTGTATTTGTAATCTCTGCTATGCTTTATTGTAACTGTTTTTGTATCTCATAAAAATCACATCGTCTTCGCAAGCACAATCGACGTATTAGCTCTCTATATTTTCACTTTCAATCTTTTATGGAAATTTTTAGTTTCAACTTGCACCGTACTTTCGATATGTCAGGCTGGAATTAATCAGTTTCATACATTTTATCTTTATGCAAGTTCTTCCAACGTAAGATATCACATTAAAGAATTGGGTAATTCTCTCTCTCTCGATTCCAGAGAGCATCAACGATTGCAAATGAACGGAAATGCGTTAAGAAGTACAGAAATTCAAAGAAGAAGAGAATTTCTGAGTTTGGACCAAAATGGCAATATAATAAGGGTTCAACCAATCGAAAACGAATGTTATTTGTGTAACTTGGAAGCTTACATAATCATGTAAGAGTAAGGTATACGTAGATAGATCAGGGAAATTAAATTAAACTTCCTTGAAATAACACCAATAGATAAAATTGTAAGGCCCATAGTAAATAGCTTTAAGGATAACTCCATCCGAATACATTATATTGAAGAAAACGCATCTTTCTTCAAGTCCACCTGGCCAATTCTCAATTTCTTTTTACATTGAGCGTTTGTAGCCTTTGGTGCATAACTGTTAGTAAGGGCAAGTGAAAAAGTAGATTGAACAAATCAAGAGGAAAGTTAATTCAAGCAAGGGATGGCGGATGGGTGTACGCATCTGTCTCCTTGTTATATGTAAGGCCAATAAAATAAATTGAATTCGTCAGGGCTGCGGACATAGGGCCGTAGTTGGCAAATTTTGGAAGTTTGGGAAAAAAAAAGGGCATAGACGTGGTTTTGTTTTTTTTTCTACTACTCGACAATTCACCAAAGTTATGATTAAATCTTAGACAAGAACATAGTAAATTGAAGAGTGTATAGTTAAAAGAGAACTTAAGTCCACAACTTTGGTTCTATTCTAAGGAGGAATGTTCTCCACCTTTTTCAACAAATCAGTAAATTGAAATTCAGCCCCGTAAGTTGAAAAAATAAAAATGGTGAAAATTATATGTTGTAGGTGTTTTAAGCAGAATACGCAGGTCTTATGTAATAATATGATGATTAGTACTTTTGTCGTTCACGACAGAAAAGTCAAAGCACGGTGTTCTATGGGGACATTTACTATAGTCAGGCAAGTAAAACCAGGTTTGCTGTTTTCTTTGGTACTTGTTGTCCAATAAACCTTCGGAACGTTCTTGGTAGGTGTCTACAATCGATCCTGTGCAATTTGCGAGAAATGCGTATCCTAAAAAATCTCCTCCTGTCACTTTAATTGCTACCGTCAGTGTTTTTATCTGCGTCAAAAGTAAAAATAAAGCTCGAGTGACTACGCTGTGAGAATGTAAAAGAGGTGTTAAAGGGCGAACAAAACCTAATATTCACGTCGCATATGTTATATACATATATGACCGTTCAATAATAAGTAATTTCAGTCTTCAAACCCCCCCCCCGATTCCCTCTAAAATAAAAGATTAATTCAGGTTCATAGGTGAAACCATTTTGACTTTGGATGACGTAGGTTGTGCCCACCAAGAGTGCACCAACCCAAAGCAAATCATGCAGGGTCCTGCATATGAAGCACATAATAACATCTATTCTCAGTGATGAATGGCGCGGTATTCAAAAAACATTCCACGTGCATTTCATGGCAGGGAGGATCATTGTTAATGGACAGATGCACATTGCAATGTACTGTGTCTGGACGGATATCGTATCGGATTATAAGTCAGTCAAATAGAAAATCATCTACTTCCGTGAAAAGTGAATGGGCCATGAATGCAGAAATACGTTTCAACCAGGTTTTTTTGTTTTTTTTTTTGCTAATAAACAGTATTAGAACTAACGGGCACTGGGTCAAAGAAATTAATCCTATTTATAGCCAATTTAGCTTGAGCAAACGCATGTGTCTTTATATAACATCTGATTATATGCCTTTCCAAATACACAGGACTTGATGTTTTTAATAGCCGCAATTCACCGTCACAAAGAAATGCTTTAGGTGTACATGTATTTCAATGTGGACACCTGTATTATCTGTTTCACCGGCACTCTTTGTTGGGCCCGGGCTACGTCACCAAAAGTCAAAATGGATACACCCATTAACACTGAATTTTAGTGGAATTTTTATTCCTGTCAGTTCTTAAAAGTTTTTGGGGCCCGTGTCGAACGATCCATTCGGTTCTGAGAGGTTGCCTATTCCCATCAATAACATAGAAAGTCGAATGTGACGCGACGCAATCAGCTTATTGCCATAGTTGTAAATATGGCCCCCTTTTCTCACGAACAAAAATAAGCAAATGAACTGATAAATTCCAACAACCAAACTTGAACACTCTGAAGCTTCAACATAAGAAAAGAAAAATGATATGAAATAATTACTACCCGCCAAAGTTCTTCTACAAAAGAAGTCTTAAAATCTGATACGTTGACATTTACGACGCACGCCTTCTTCTTCCAGAATAAATGTAAATGCCATCTTGGGTCAATAACTTGTCAAAATACTAATAGTTTTGACCACTTCATAACGAACTACAATCTTTAGCGCGTGGCCTGATCCTCCTCAACCGTAAGAGTTTCACCCGGCTAGATATTCATGAACACTTTATTATCCGTTTCTTTGATTGACTTCCAAACCAAGGAATCGATAAGCGTTTCTCGGACTGTACGACAATCTATCAATTGAATTCTGGGTATGACGCCTTTACATATCTGATACAAAAAGGTTCATGTAAAAATGGGTTACAGCATCACTTCGTTGAAACAAAGTTTAGCATTTACGGCTTTTTAGTTTTCATTCTCAACACAACAGTCCCCCTCCAAAGAAATTCTTACCAATCGACAATTGCGTTTATAACTGAAGGAATAAAAAATCAACTATAATACTTTTATTTTTAGAGGGAATAGGTTTGAGAAGACTGAAATTCTTCTATTCGAACGGTCATAATGTATATACCATATGCCTGATCGAACTATTTAAGGGTTTTGTTCCCCTTTAAGTAGACGAGGCACAGAATTATTGACTATTAACAAAGACTAGAGTAGATCGTTGTGTCTTTATGCTTTAATATAAATTTTCTCAGAGACTCACATCCACAAATCTCGTCGGCCGAGATTTGTGTGACGTAATTTATAACCACATATTTTTTCAGTTCACGTTACTCGAGAGTTGGCTATTTTTGTGTTTTCACCACAAATAGTTTTAATTAACAACAAGAGCAAAATTAAGATCGCAAAATACACCATATATGAATGAATGGATGGATGGATGGCTGGATGGATGATGGTGGATGAATGGATGATTGGATGGATGGCTTTTATGGGTGTGGGGGTGGTTGGTTGGATGATGTATGGATGGATGGTGGGTGGGTGGATTGTATGGATGATGGATTTGATAATGTATTGATTGATGATTGGTGCTGATGTATTGAATTGAAATTGTTTTCTTATTGTAATGTTGGAGCGGAAAAAAAATCGTAAACGTAAGGATGGAAGGACTAAAGGAAGGAAGGAAGGAAGGGATTAGGTTGAAGTAAGGAAGTATTAAAGGAAGTGGATTATTGTACGGAATTATGATGAAAGGACGGTGATCTTGTCCTTCCTTCCTTCTTCAAAGTCATTTGACTCCTTCCGTCCTTACTTATACCTGACCTTTCAACTCCTTCATTCCTGACACCTTCCCGTCAGGTCCTGCCTTCCTGCCTTCCTTCCTTCCCGGCCTTTGCCTCCCCACTTACCCTTACGTCCTCCCTTCCTTTCCTTTCCTTCTTCCTTCTCCGCCTCCTTATCCCTTCATTCCTTCCTTCTTCCCTTCCTTTCCTCCTCCGTCCTTCCTTCTGTCCCTTCCCCTTCCGCCTTCCTCCCTTCCTTTCTTCTTCCTTCCTTCCTTCTTCCCTTCCTTCTTCTTTCCTTCCTTCCTTCTTCCCTTCCTTTCTCCTTCCTTCCTTCCTGTCCTTCTCCTCTCTGTCCTCCTTCCAGGTCCTTCCCCTTCTTCGCCTTCGTTCCTCCTTCCTTCCTTCCTTCTTCCCTTCCTTTCCCTCCTCCTTCCTCCTTCCTTCTCCCTTCCTTTCCTCCTTCCTCCCGTCCTTCTCTTCATTCCTTTCCTCCTTCCTTCCTTCCGTCCCTTCCTTTCGTTCTTTCTTTCTTTCTTATCTTTCCTTCCTTTCTCTCTTCCTTCCTCCTTCCTTCCTCCCTCCCCTATCCTTCTTTCCGTCCTTCTCCTTTCCCTTCTTTCCTTCCTTCCTCCGTCCTTCTTTCTTCTATTCCTTCTTTCCTTCATTCTTGCCTTCCTTCTTCCCTTCCTTCCTTCCTTCCTTCCTCCCTTCCTTCCTTCCTTCCTTCCCTTCCTTCCCTTCCCACTTCCTTCCTGCCTCCCTTTCTTTCTTTCTGTCTTCCTTCCTTCCTCCTTCTCCTCCCTCCCTCCCTTACTTCCATTTTACTATTCCGTGTTCCATTCGCTTCCTTCTATTCTTTTCGCCTTTCCTTCCTTCCTTCCTTCCTTCCCCTCGACATCTATTTCCCTTCCCTTCCCTTTTGTCTCTTTTTGTAAGATCCTTCACATACGGCGCTTTTCTTTTTCCGCTTTTCCATCTGCTTCCTTTCGCTTGTTCCTTGCCTTGAAGGATGGATCTATGCTGATGACGCACAATTTATGTATATCTGTTTGTCTGTTATTTCTTCTTCTAATTATTATTATTACTTTTAATATGAGTTAGCTACAGTTCCTGCGTATTTAATTAAATTATCGCTCTATTTGTCTTAGATTTGCCGGCAACACTAAGTTATAGTCTTGTTTTCTCTCAAAATATCTAAATCAAACGTTAATTAGAATGGAGACATTTTAAAAAAAAATTAATTCTATATTAAATTTAAATATCTTTATTGACGTTCTGTCTCCCACTGAAGAGTGTACTTTATGTGTTTGTACTTCTTTCACCTACACACATACTAGGCGCCAACATTATTAATATTACTGCACTTTGATTTGTACAAGTGGGTTTTTTGTAATTTCTGTATGATTTATTGGAACTGTTTCTTCGTAAGCACAATCGACGTATTTTCTCTCTCTATTTTAATTTACTCTCAATCTTTTATGGAAATCGTTACCTTGCACCGTACTTTATGTCAAATATGGAATTAATCAGTATCACGTATTTTATCTTTATGCAAGTTTATTTCAACCTAAGATATTTACACAAAAGAAGAGGGTAAAATATTTCTCTCCCTCTCTTTCTCTCTCTCTCTCTCTCTCTTCTCACGCGCGCGCGATTCCATAGAGCACCAACGATTGGAAATGAACAAAAATAGGTAAAAAAGTACAGGATTCAAAGAAGAAGAGAATTTCTGAGTTTGGACCAAAACGGTTATATATAAGGGTTCAACCAATCGAAAATGAATGTTTCACTTCACTTTTTACTGAGTATTGTTTGGCTTTGAAGCTTACATAATCATGTAAGAGTAAAAAAGGAGGCATAGTCCCAGTGCCGAGGAGCCGAAAATTACCTTTTGCCAGTTCCAGCACTTGTTGCTGGAATTGGATTTTCTCCATATACATATTCTCCTCTATATGGATGCTCCCCATCTTCACTTCACTATTCTCTTCTTTTTCATTCTTTCTGTCCTCTTTTCTTACTCTTACATTTTCCTTTCGCAACCCAGCTGGCTAGGATAGGAGAGCCAAGTTAGTTGGCTTTGTAGTATATTTTATTTCATCTGGTTTTTGTCAGGGATAGTTGGTTCCATCCCATGTGTAGGTTAAAGGCGCCTGAATCCATAGGTAGGTCGTAGCACCCATTAGCGTTATCACTCTGGGGTACAGGACACGGATCCTCAGAGTGATGGTGACGGCGCAACCCCACATGGAGAGTAGGAGATTGGGCGGTTGTCCACAGTTTGGGGGATGTTGTCCAAGAAGCGGAAATGTCCATCAGACCAAGTTGGGGACAGCATCCTGCATCTTTTATTTTCGGGAAAATGCCAGTGTGGGTGCCAGCAGGTGTTGTAACTATACTCTTTCGCTCTTTTCTATCTACATCTCTACCTCCCCATAGTGACAGTGTAGGTCCTTAATCACTTTTGGTCGCATTAACATCTTGTGTGGGATACCATCACTCCACTAGGCGTAGCGAACCAATGTATTTAGCTACTAGAAAGAATGGAAGTTACAAATCAAAGCACCAGGGTTAAAGCCCCTGCCTCTACATCCCCCAGGACATCTCGTCAGAAATATCTGAAGCATGACGCTTCTGCCTTAAACCTTCCGAGGAAGGCAATGGCCGATTTGAGATCAAATGGAGGAACACATCAAAGTTTTGTTAAGTGTAAGCGTATCGTCCAAGTTAGCACTTTCAATACAAGAACATTGAATCAACCTCACAGTTTTGGGGAGCTTGTCACTTCTGCATCCAAGTTCAACATTGACGTCATATGCATACAAGAACATCGTTTCATCCATGACTCCAACTATGATGTTAAGAGAGTTTCGGATGGCTTCACACTTATCACTTCCTCAGCTACTTGAAATAAAATTGGAGCATCAGTAGGGGGAGTTGGATTTTTGATGAACACCCATGCATCGAAGTGTCTGTCATCTGTAACCACGATAAGCCCAAGAATTAGAATGGCAAGTTTTCTCGGGAACCCAGCATCTGTATCTACAGTCCTACCAATTGCTCTGAAGAAGATGAGGTGCTCTTTTTTTATTAAGGACTTGTCGGACACCATGAATAGCATTCCACAACACATCATTGTTCTAGTCTGTGGAGATTTTAATGTCAAACGGGGATCAGACGACTCCAGTTTCTCCTGTTTCTCCTTCCACGACCTTACCAACAGGAATGGGACACATCTCCTTAACTTTGCAAAAGAATTCAATTTTATTGTAAGTAACACCTCGTTTAGGAAACCACAACGAAAACAGTGGACTTTCCAGTACCCTGATTCAACCAAAGCACAAATCGACTTCACCCTAGTTAGAAGGAAGTGGCGAAACTCCATCCGCAACACTAAAGCATATAGCTCCTTCTCAACACTTGGATCCGACCACCGTATAGTAACAACCAGGATAAATCACAGTCTTCGTGCTCCAAAGAATCAGGCAAACAAATCCTGCTCATTGAACTTCAAAGCACTAAGCCAAGACAACCAACTTCAAGAAAGGTTTGCTGTCGATGTGTTCAAACGTTTCAGCCTTCTGCAGGATGAGCTCCAAGATCAATCTGCCCGAAAGAAGTATGATAACCTTTCAACGGCTTGTCTGGGTGCTGCTAGAGAAGTGTTACCCAAAAGACCAAAGAAGAACCTTAAGTCCATCTCTCAATGTCAGTCTGTGAAAGCAGCCAGAAGTAGACTTCAAAATGCCATTGACCAGGGTGATGACACCACAGAACCCCGTCAGGTACTCAAAGAAGCGTACCTTTCAGAAGAAGAAAATCTGCTAAACGAGAAAATCTTGAAGGTTCAACAGGCATCCCACTCTAACAAACATGTCGAAGCCTGGAGAGTCATCAACGAAATTACTGGAAGGAAAGAAAGAAAACCAGCAATGTTATCGAGTACCCTAGATGAGAGAATATCAGCCTGGCTGCAACATTTCCAGAATCTTCTTGGGAAGCAACCAACGGTCCCAGACACTGACTTTGACATCATACCTGTAGTTGAAAGCACCCTCCCAATTGAATTAAATGAATTCACTTTAGATGAAGTTGAGTCCGCTCTTCATCAAGCCAAACCAGGTGGGGCCATTGGACTTGACAACATTCCTCTAGAGCTTTGGAAGTCCAAGCAGTTTCAAGCCCAACTACTCGAAATCTGTAATATAGCACTGATTCATCATGAGATACCTAAACAGTGGTCAATGAGTGCCATCATTTCCATTCCTAAAAAAGGAGACCTCTCACAGCCGAACAACTATAGAGGGATTAGCCTCTCCTGCATCGGGGCAAAGGTCTACAATCGAATGTTGTTGAACAGAATACGTCCACACTACACTACACGTAGACCATCTTCTTCTTTGGAATCAAAATGGATTCAGAGAAAAACGTTCCACCATCTCCCAGATTCTTGCCTTGAGAAGAGAAATTGAAGGAATGAAAAATACAAATCTCCCACTGGCAGCCGTGTTCATTGAATTCTCTAAAGCCTTTGACTCCGTACACCGAGATCGAATGTTTAACATCCTTCGAGCCTATGGTATTCCGAATCCCATCATTTTGGCTATTAAAGTGATTTATGACAATTCTACAGCCATTGTCTTATCACCTGATGGAGAGACTGAACCATTCACTATTTCAGCGGGTGTTCTCCAAGGTGACACCTTGACCCCATTCATTTTCATCACAGTTCTTGATTATGTTATGCGCCATGCACTTGCAGATATCAGCAATGAAACAGGGATTCTGTTGGAGCCCAGAAGGAGCAGACGACATCCAGAAATCCGACTTCACGATCTCGATTTCGCCGATGACATTGCTCTCCTAACATCATCTATTAACAAAGCAGAACTCATGTTACAGAGTGTTGAGGCAGCATCAAATGCAGTTGGTCTACACTTGAATGAGGGGAAAACTAAAACCCTTCTGGTAAATATACCATCGTCGGCCTGCGGTAAGACCATCAAAGGAGTTGAACTTGAAAATGTACCTGAATTCAAATAACTTGGTTCATATATTCCGGATCCTTTTCATGACTTCAAATGTAGGAAAGCACAAACATGGATCGCCTGCAATAAACTCCAAAATCCTCACTAGATCGAAGGACTAAAATCAGATTCTTCAAAGCCTGCGTGAAAAGCATTCTGTTGTATGGCTCAGAAACTTGGACAATCAGCAAGAAAATGGAAGATCGTATAAACGGGTGCTGCACTCAACTTTTACGAAGAGTGCTCAACATCAGTTGGAAGGATCATATTCCAAACACCACGGTATACGGTGATATCCCTCCAATATCTTCAACAATCAGACAATGCCGTTTATGTTTTGCTGGACACTGCATCCGCACCACCGACCAACCCATTTCCCATTTGATTTTCTGGGCTCCTCCGGGTGGGAAATCAAGCAGAGACAGAAGTCCCCTTTAGTACACTGACACCATCAAGAGCGATCTCAATCTAGATCTACAAGAGATCCAGTATATCATGCATGACAGGGATATCTGGTTCGAACATGTAGCATGTGCTTCTTCCATTCCGTCCACGGACGACCGATGATGATGATGAAGAGTAAGGTATATATCATGGAAATGTATTCATTTAATCTTCCTTAAACACAAAACCAATAATAAATTTTAAGCCCATAGTAAATAGCTACCCATGTATACCTTTAAGATAACTCCAACCGGATACATTTACATTGTTGCTCATAAGGTTGGAATATTTTTTTCAGACCCAATCTTTAAACGTATTTCTATTTGAACGCCTCAGTAATCATATTAGGGCAGGTGAATGATTACATGAGTCCCCACTACCCAGGTGAAGTGAATCCATGCATAATTTTGAATTACGTAACAAAAATGTCAGACGTTTGTTGTTGTTCCTTTCCCTGTTCCAAGCCGTTGTGCAAGGAGCCCATTTTTCAGAGTTGGTTGTAAACTTTACAATTAAAACTGACACAGAGGCTCCCTTGGCTCTGCCTCGTTCAACAGCATTGTCAATACGCCGAAGAGTACTTGTACTCCGACGGGAAGGGTACAAACAAGCCAGCGTCGCTGATTTCCTCGGAATATTGCAGAGTGCGGTCTGTAAAATCCTCAGACATAATAGAGAGGTGAGTCATTTGAGGCTTCGAAAATCTTCAGAACGACCACGATTGTCTACCAGACGAGATGATCGCCGTAAAGCCCGAAATATGTCAACGAGCTGCCTTCGTCGTTTGTGGAAAAGAAACTATGGAATCAAAGTTTCCCGCAAATTGTAAATCGGAGATTACTTCAACATGGTTACCGAGAAAGACGAATGACCAAGTGTCCACGACCAAGTGTTCACCACAGAGTTGATCGACTTCGCTGGGCCAGGGAGCACAGAAGATTAAAGCTCGGACACAGGCGAAATGTTGTGTATATGGACGAGAGCCGCTACATGCTTGACCATCAAGATGGAAGACAAAGGGTTCGTCGATTAAGTGGCCAGAACCTCCGAGATGATTCAGGAATCGACTCAAGGGTGGTGGCGGCTCAGTGATGGTATAGGTCGGTATTCATTATGGAGGAAAACATAACTGGTGGTGCCAGATGGAAACATGAACGCCGTCGTGTACCCAGGCATTGTGGAAAACTTTTGTCTGCCACATGCAAGAAGAGTTTATGCAAACAATTTCCGACTGCAAGATGACAATGTCACGCCGCACAGGTCCGCCGTAGTGTACAAATGTCTTGAGGCACGGGGGTGGAGCAGATACCATGGCCTGATTTGAACCCTATCGAGCATGCTGGGATGCCTTAGGCCGAGCCATCAATTATATGGACAATCTTACAGGAGTTAGCTCAGCCTCTGACTGATGAGTGGGACACTCTGCCCATTGACATCATAAACAACCTTGTGGACAGTATGTCGCGACGTTTTGACGCACTGATTCATGCCAGTGGTCGCCATACTCGATATTAGTGTCTGATTGACATTTAAAACGTTACTATTGATCATTTCGATGCTGAATCAACCCAAAAATGTTTATATTGTAAAAAAACTGATGTTAAAAACTTGAACAAAAATCCTTAATCTGCTGTTTCAAATGCCCCTCCTTGTCCTTTCATAGCTAAGACACAACAGTTCGCTAAAGTGGGTAATTGTGGACTAAGTTTAGGGTGATATCTTCGGAAGAGGCTGATCAATCAAGTAGTTGGCATATCACACCGTCAAGCATTAATAACCTCAACACTATAAGAATCATTCCCTAAAAAGTGGTAAAAACATTTTATTTCAACTTTAATGACAACAGTGTATTTTGCTAATGAATTGTCAAATTGCGTGGCACATACAATGAGTGTATTGAAAAAAAACAACATGGATTTTGTTTGGGCATTTGACAGAAAGGTCACACACGTCATAATGTTTCAAATACACACTTAAAATACTTGTTCAAATATTCACACATTAAAATAAAAATGACCATTGAGCTGAAATGACTCTTTTCGTGGTCATATTTTAACCCTAAAATTAGTTGTTTTTAGCTCAAATGGGGTCATTTTTATTTTTAAGAGGTCGGTGCATATTACTCCGTATTTATAAAGTGTGCATGAAGAGGAAATCTAACATCAAAACTAATGTTTTAACAGTAGTACTTTTAAATGTTTATTGTTGTGTTGTTTATTTTGTAATATTTTAGTAATCAGCCAGCACATGCGACGATATATTGTTGTCAATTAAAGTACTTTCAAAAGCAAAGTAGTGCGCACATGTTATTTATAATAAAGATAAGATGGGAAATAATAAAAGCTTAAGAACCTAAATATTGCAAGGGATCTAAACCTAATATGTGAAGCTCGGGGACTATTCCTGTAATGCAAATTAATTGCCTAACCTTCAGTTGTTAAATCGCGTCAAAGTAAAAATAAATAATTAAAATTATAAATTGATGCTTTTTTTTTTTATGTAAATTAAAATTAATCATAGAGTTTTTTTTTACTTTTTTTATTTTTTGAATTAATTAATAGTCATGTCTTTTGTTAGCTAATGAGATTAGCTCTCATTTTGCATAAATTGAATTTTTTTAACCAAATTTGCTCAAGTCCGATAAACACAAGGCGGTATTCCACAAAGACTTATTCCCTGGCCTTAACTTTTAGTCTTCAGGACTAAGTCCAACCTAGAAAGACCCTTTAATTTTTTTTAAAAACAGAATATGACAGAGAAACAATTCTTAATAGGTAAGTTCGCAGCTTTGAGTGTTCTACCTGTACTTTCTCTTTAGTTTCAGAGCAGAAAAAGTTCCTATAGGAAAGAAAGATGAATTTTATAGGTCCTTCTAGTAGGACTGAGTCCTGATTTAAAAGTTGTCAGGACTAAATTCTTGTGAATACCGGCCAAATAAAGTAAAAATTTAATTTTTCTTAAGGAGCATTATTTTAACAAGGACTGGCATTATACTTAAAGCAAGCAAAACAAAAAGTTTTTCACAGTGTAAGGCAAATGTGGTTCGAGTTTCTAGTTTCTTCATTAACATTGCAACACATATGATACATAAATAATAAATAAATCAATAAATACAATTTTTATTTTAATTGAGAATGCCGAAAACCTGCAGCCTACCACTCTGGTCATCACGTAACTAAAACAAGTTTTCTATTGGCAATTCTCTTTCACGTGACAGTGTCGCTCACTATATCACAGCGACAAAACATGAAGGGCGTTTACTGAAATAAACATCATTTGCTTAAGGCACTGAGATTTAATAATTCTCTGATCGATAGAAAACCTAAAGAACTTTCACGCAGATGAGTCACAAACCTGGCGGAGCCTTGGATAGCGCGTGTAAATTTGTTTTGTGTAATATGTGAATTGCATTTGGACAGCGTTAACCCAGATCAAATTCTAAACTCTTTAATGTATAGAAAAATAATCTTTTAGGCAGCCGTCAAGAGGAATGTATAACCCACTTGTTAATGTACTGTTTCATCTCATATTAATTAATAATAAAGTATTATTTACCGGATTCATGTTCTGCATAATTTTTACTTTCCAAGTATCAAATCATCTGCTCTAGCCGTGTCCCACTTTGTGGGGTCGCTGTTATTGATAGCGGACCTTCGCAGCTCTTATGGCCTGTATGTCGTTATTCACACAGTACATCCGTCTCTGCTTGGGTCTTTTCCTCGCCTTCGTTTTCCAGGTGGTATATGCATTGTTGTCCCGGTGGTCCTTCCTTCCATCATAATTCCATCTTTCCTTCCTCTCACATGATCATTTCTATCTATGTGGCCTCGCGCATGAACCACCATGGACCATCCTGAATATCTCATTTCCGAATCACATTGCCGATTTCTTGTGCATGAAACAATGACACATGTAAGCAGTGAGTTGTGCTCTATGGCTTGATGGTTGCACAATCGTTTTTTTGGCCAGACTTTCTCTTCACTCTAGATGGGTATTCCCCTTGTCTCATAGGACTCCTGATACTTTATTCAAGTTGTTTCATCAACCTCATCAATCATCACCCACTCTTGAGTTTCTCTTGTTTATTTCAGCCCCACCCCTACATCCCTTTGTGCATTAGATATCAACATAAAAATATTTTATTTCAAAAGTTTTGATGCAATTGCAAGGGGGGGGGCTAATTGGAATTTCCGTCTCTTTTTGCCATATTCACATCTTTTGAGACCATTATTTTGCCCGTAATTTGCATAGCCCAAAAAATAAATTTCATTTTTTGTTGCCCCTATTTGGTGTTTTTGTTTATGTATTAGACCTTTATATGTGGTTTCTAAATCTGTGCAAATACTCTGCTTAGGAAATTGGTTTTATTGTTTTGGGAGGTACCACCCTTGGGCAAATAAGGAGTTAATAAACCTCAAATTGGGGACGGCTTTTAGGGTATTTTTGTAGGGGGGCACTCTTTAGTTACAAAATTAACCCTAACTCACCTCGCAAGTGTGCAGTTTGAGATATGTTTTCAGTGTTGTAGTGCAACGTCCAATGTAAGTAGCATTATGAATGGTGTTCCACTAACTTTTGATACTGGGAGTGCACACCTCTTTAATTGCAATTTTTAATTTGTGGTAGTTTTCAATTGAAACTGAAAATGCTATAATTAAAAAAAAAACTACTTTTATTTTGGTAATGATTGTTATGTGTGAAAAGGCAAATATGTTTAATGCACTTAGGATGGTGTTGCACTGAAAGAAATTGTGAGTGCAACACCATCCTAAGTGGGCAATTAGGATGTGTTGCACTCAAAACTATTTTCAATTGTACCTTATTATTTATTTTTAACGTTGAAAATTCACAAACCTGGCGTAGCCTCTTGGATATATCGCGTGTAAGATTGTTTTGTTTAATATGTGATTGCATTTGGACAAGAGTTAACAATCATTCTAAACCTCTTATGTAATAAAAATAATATTTTATGCAGCCGCAAGAGGAATTGTATAACCAACTGGTTTAGATTGTACTGTTTCATCTCAGATTTAATTAATAATAAAGTAATTATGTACCGGATATATGTCTGCATAATTTTGTAACTTTCAAGTATCAATCATCTTCTTCTATCAGTTCCCACTTGTGGTGTCTCTTGTGTTATTGATATCGGCCTTCGCAGCTCTTATGGCCTGTATGTCGTTATTCACACAGTACATCCGTCTCTGCTTGGGTGGTCTGTCCCTCTTCCTTCGTTTTCCAGGTGGTGCCATTGTTGTCCATGTCTTCCTTCCATCATAATTCCATCTTTCCTCTTCACAGACATTTCTAGTGTGGCCTCGCGCATGACCACCATGAACATCGGAATATCTTCATTTCCGTCACTTCCGATTTCTTGGCCATGAGATGGCAGTGGTTGTGTCTCTATGGCTGCTGGTTGCACAATCGTTTTGCAGACTTTCTTCTCTCTTCACTTTCAGATGGTATTCCCTTTGTTCATAGGACTCCTGAATACTTTATATTTCAAGTTGTTTCACCACTCTTGAGTTCTCTTTTTATTTCAAGCCCCACCCCTACATCCCTTTGTGCATTAGATATCAACATAAAATTTTTTTTTTCAAAAGTTTGATGCAATTGCAAAGCTCATTTGAATGTTCCGTCTTTTTGCCCAATATTCCATCTTTTGAAGACCATATTTTGCCCTTAATTTGTAGCCCCCAAAAAATAAATTTCTTTTTTGTTGCTTATTTGGTGTTGTCTACGACCCCTTTATATGTGGTGTAAATTCTGGGCAAATACTCGGTTAGGAATAGGTTTTTCTTATGTGGGGTCCCACCCTGTGGGGCACTAACGTGAGTTAAAAAAAACCTCAACTTGTGGGGGGACGCTTTTATGTTATTGTGTAGGGTGGGCAATCTGCTGTTACCAAAATTAACCCTAAAATCTCGCAAGTGCAGTTTTGAGATAATGGGTTTTTCAATTGTGTTAGTGCAACGTCAAGTAAGAGTAGCATTTACGATGGTGTGCACCACCTACACAGTTGGATACCATGTGATGCTAACACCCATCTTTTAGTGCAATTTTTATTTTGGTGGTAGTTTTCAATTGAAACTGAAAATGCTAGAAATTCCAAAAAAAACCTACTTTTATTTTGTATGATTGGTTATGTGTTAATAAGGCAAAAGTTGTTATGCACTTAGATGGTGTTGCACTGACAGAAATTGTGAGTGCAACACCATCCTAAGTGGCCTTAGGATGGTGTTTGCACTCAAAACTGATTTCAAATTGTACAACTTACTATTTAGTTTTAACGGTGAATATGTGGTCTGTATTGACCAATTTTAAAAATCACATTTGGAAATCACATGGGAACACAAAAAACAAACACCACCCTGAAAAAAAAATAGCCCAAACCAATCCACTTAAGATATGGTGTTTTTTCACTCTGCTGACGGTGTCATTGATTTATATGACTTTGCATGCTGTCATTTCTGAGTCTTCGCTGTGAGAACATACATCGTTTCACTGCACCGCTTCTTTTAATTCTGGATATTAGCCGCCACGTCAATTTAAATAAACTTATCAATTATAATGTAATTGCGTTTTTAAACATTAAAAATTAAAAACCAATCCATTGAATCTTTTCTTAAGCGTATCCACAAATTATTGGTAATGGCTTGTGTTAGGTGTCCGGATTTATCAACTGAGTATGCTGATAGCTGATCCGGGCGTGTATCCCTGATAGGGCCGGACGCTCTTAACATGGCCAACTTGGGAGGCTCCGGCGGATTGGGAACAGTCGGGGGTTTTCACCCTACTCTTATTCGACACCACTGACTGCGATGCCATTTACGTTGTGACTCTCTGTACATGTGGCCGACGGCTTAACGAAGGACGGTGATGATCCATTTGCCAATTCCAAGTGAACCATGCAGGAGAGTGGTATTCTGTTTTGTATTCAATAGCTGATATACAGATCAAATTCCAGAAATTGATAGCGGACAAAGTGCGGAACCTTAAGATCAAATCCAGAATCGATATCACCCGAATCCAATCCCAGCAAGTGACCGCTCACTGGGAATTCGAACCCGGGAATAATTTGGGTACATTGTGCGCCACAGGAAAGCACCCTAAGGCGGGATTCCCACTTTCACGAGGAAGATATTGCATCGGAGGGAACGATTAACTTGCGCATGGGTTATAAAATTGTTCCGTGCGAGTCTTGTATATCTGAAATAAACACTGACATTTCCTTCCATGTGGACGTACTTAAGTTAACCTCACAAGCAATGTAATCCCATAATTGGTACTCAAGGCCCTATTGTCCGTCTCCAGACGAACCCAATTATCGATGGATCATACATTTTATTCGGGGTAATGAATAAATAAAGTATTTACAAATGAGATTAATGTAGCGGCGACCACATACGGCCCCCAAGGGCAAAGAGTGCTCCCAGACAATAAGACGATATTGATCGATCAATACTGCTAATTGGCTACAAAAGATTTCTCCCGTGCGGCTTATAAATGTTCCGTGTGAGGTTTATTAAAATGTGAATATTGCGTGCCGGCTTAGATATTTTTGCGTGCGACATGTTGCGTCGGAGGCTTTCCTCCGAGGCAATACTTTGCTCCTGAAACTGGGAATCTCGCCTAACCGCTAGACCACGCTCTCCCACAAGAGGTCCGTTAGATAAAATAACAAGTGTAGGCAGTGTAGGCAGTGTTACTATACATATAGTTTACGGCTCATATATCACATACACTTGGTTTTGTTATGAATGAATAGCTATGATCCTCCTTTTTTTATTGATACCAACATAATAAATGCCAACTGTCAATTTTATAGTCGCATAGTGTAGAAAATGGGGAAAATTATTTTTCTCCATAATAGTTAGGAATATCTGATTGTCATGTGTGTGTGTGTGTTTTTTTTTCCTCTACGTGATGGGAAATGACTAGTTTCTATAATCAGAGCGTTTTAGTGCTACTAATGGTTTTGAGTCACTAAAATTGCGACATATCAATTGTCCGCCCTATTTTCGGAGTATTTTTAAACAGACTTGCCTTGATGTATGACGTTGGGATGTGCAAAACTAGATTCGCATTGATTACTACATCAAAGTGGTAAGACTAAGAATAACACAGGTTCTAAATACAAGGGATTTTGTGCAGAAATGTCTGGGTACCAACATTTATGATGTTGATGAGAAATACGAACACAAAAAAAGTTTTAATGTCCATTTGCATAAAAAAACGCTATATTTGTTTGTTTTTATACACATTACAGACGCAGTAAACGTCTTTAAATTTGGGAAATGTGACTGATTGTAACTTCTTACACTTTTAACCCTCGTCTAACGAAGGGGCGGGGGGTGGTAACCATCCCCCCTTCAGGATTTTTCCCCGGCTTGCTAAAAAACCCTTTTTGGTGCCAAATTATTTAATGTAATTGTCAATTGACATTTCCGCTCCTTTTCACCCAAAAACAAACATCCACCGGGGTATAGGTAAGATACAGGGTGATCCCAAAGTGATATGGGGATGGCAACCACCCCCACCCCTTCGGTAGACGAAGTACCAACATGCCTAACACAACACAGGAACATTACACACACTTGATTTTGGTACCAATAGATAGCTATGGTCCTCCTCTTTCCATCGATACCAAAATGAGTACCAACATGCCCAGCATTACGTCACAAGGACGTCATAAAGTTCGCATGTCAGCAAAACTGCCAATTACAATAGACACACACAGTGAAAAATTCAATTTTTCGGCAAAAAGGTTAGGAAAATCAGATTTTCATGCGGTTTTTGACTCTACGTGATGGTAAATGACTAGTTTTATATAATGACAGCATTTTAGAGCTATAATAAGGTGTTTGAGTCGCCAAAATTGCGAAATATAAATTTTCCACCCTACATTCAGTATTTTCGTACTTTCCTCAACATATGACGTCATGGTGACGTCATAATGGGATGTTGGTACTTATTTTGGTACCAATGGAAAGAAGAAACTCTAAGTTATTCTTTGGTACCAAATTTACAGGAATCGGGTGTTCAGTAACGAAAATCACAGGGGGTAGTAACCACCCCCCCCCCCTTCCTTCGGGAGTTTTGTTACAAAAAATGGCTCAGGTAGACGAGGGTTACAAATCCATTTTTATGCAGGCGATGGCGTCCAAGCCTCATTTACCCAAGCATATCACCCAAATGAAACAAAATAGCAATACAGAATGTAAATCACATAGACCAATTTGGACGCTTTGATGTTGGCCGGTGATGACGGTGAGGAGGGTCCGTTATCCATACATAAAACAAATCAAAATTACCGTCACAGTGTTGTTCATTTTATAACGGTTGTTTTAATAAGAAATATTATTTGATAACATATAAAATATTCATATTTGTTCATCAAGATTTCGGTTTTGCGATTTTTTTGATTTCCTAGCCGCTACCATCTGACGGTTTTGCGCATTTTTTAAACACCCTGAAGCATAATACATGAAACATATTTTACTGTTATATCAGTTACATAGTTCCATTACATATAATTAAAACGTGATAGACCCTTCGTAAAATACGATACCTTTTTACTTTTTTCCTTGTGTATTAATTGTCCTTCAACTGAAAAGCTTAGTAATAACAGATGACATTTGCTTTAAGTCTTCCTGTTGATGGATATACTTGTTGACGGCTATTTTTATCACACAAGACTAGCCGACAAATTAAAAGTATTTCGGAAAATAAAGTAATATCGGTTCTGTCTGATACGGATTAGAGCACAAGACTTGATATTAAATGCCTCAGAAATTAATCCAGATTCATTTTGGTTTTCTTTTTCTCCAAAATTTATTTTTTGGGGGAATTAAATAGGTAAAACGTTGCGTCGGTTCTTGTCCCATCAGCTATAAGAAACATCTGCAGGCGCAATCACCTGTCATAAGACTTACGTTGACACAACGTGTTGAATATTGTTACATTACAAAAAACAACAACTCAGCCTTTTAGCACCCCGACCTCTTAAAAGACACATAATAGCTTTTGAAAAAATCAAGTGAGCAACAAACTAAAAAAAGATACTGCGCTAAAAGACCAATTTTAAACAAAATGCACCCGGTCTTCTAAGACAAACTTTTTTTTTCTTGGCCTAAACTCGAAGATAAAGTAGAGTTGTGTGGTTGACTTCTAACAAGACAGTCAAAGTTATTCAGTAGTCGGTACATCTGAGCACTCAATATGCGATGCATTTTACACTGATAACTAATATTTTGCAATATTTTGATAGATATTTTGCGCTTGTCATACTGTTCTCCAATGAAAATTTAAAGGTCTGTGCAATATTCTTTCGCTATTTAAACCTATGCCTGACTTGACAAGTTCACTGGTTTCGTTTTACATTTAAAGAATATTAAATACATGCTGACATGTCAAAAGGTTTTTGCTAAAACCTGACATCAATGCATTTACAGTGTCTCAATGCACACTGAACAATAACAAGAAACATCTGCTTTGGATCATGTTTTGGTGACAATTCGCTTCAGTGATAGGTAATACTCTACTAAATTCAGCTTGACATTTGAAATCTATAAAGGTGGTGGAAATAATAGTTATTTTTTTATTTTGCTCTATCCGTGGCCAAATCGCATATTCCAAAGGAGGAACAGAGAGGTTGGTCTCGGTAGTATTGTACCGGGTTTCTTAGCCTTTGGATACAAAAACGTCATACAAAAATTTTGATTTTCTATTGAAAATCAAGTTTCAACCTCCTAAGGTTTTTCATTAGGATTTGGTTTTTATTTTGTAAAAAGGTGTGGTTTATCGATCGAAAGAAGTAAAAAAACCCAGATAAACAACGAAACCAATCAATCAATAAATCAATTAAACAATAAATTCAATCTTTTATTAAATTACCAATTGACTTCTTCATGTTGTCAAACCGGAGGACCACTTATAGAGGTGCCTTAAATCACCTTTGTGAGGGTATTGAGAGCATCAGGTAAAAAGGATTAAATGGGAATTTATATTTCACGGACATGATGGCGGCGGCTGTATACGCTCCAGGGAGACCCAAAAATCAAGAAAGAAAAACACCATACAGCACATCTTTTTCGACATAATAAGAACCAAAGGAAGGAAAACTTAATATACAATTTTCCCGCAATTTTATCTCCTACTTCTGGACAATTGCAAAGAATACTTCAACACGGTGGAACGCTGGGAAGGAAGATTATCTCGGCAGTAGAGAGGGAGAAGGAGGAGCTGGTTGTACAAGGTCAGAAACAAAGATAGCACTGTGTGCTGGAAAGAAAGTTAGGTGCCCCATATCACCTTTTTCTTCTACATCGAGAGAGACAACTTTTCACTTCTGACATAAGCAATTTCTATTTGTACTGGGAAAACAACTATGACGTCACTGAGTATTCTTAAATACAGTCCAAACCAATTTGTGATTTATTGTATCAGGTTGATAAGAGCTGTTGTCTTCCTGTGAACTATTAGTATTATAGATTCAGTGTAAAGGTGCTTGTTCCTGATTTATGTCTTTTGTGGTCTCTACTTGATATGGGAGCTGGCACTTGTACCACTGACCCATCAAGTACAATGGAAAACAACTGGCGGTTTTGATGCTAGACGCCATAATGCATAGTGCAAATACTACTCATTACTGTGCTAAGATTGATAGTAACCGCTAAAACGGCGGGTATGTGAAATCTTGGCGAATGAAATGGATGTGGATTTATAATACACACATACATACATACATGACCTTACATACAATTCTTATAAAGCGCAATATCCAGAAAAAAAAAATTTCAGTGATCAAGGCACTGTACTGCAAAAAGGACATACCAGTATACGCAAAATGGGCTTATCCAGAAATTATCCACACTCCCCCCAAAGATGGACTCTGGGAATTCCCACACATTTTCTAAAAAAAAATGAATGGGAATTCCCAGAGGAAAATCCCAAAAGGTGAATGGGAATTCCCATCATGAAATCCAAAAGTGCATGGGAATTCCACAGTGAAAATCGGAACAAAAGCATTCCAATAATTTTGAAAGCATGTCCAATAATTTTAATCGAGTAGCTAAGCAAGAGAAGAGGGGAATGCCCAGAATTCCCATGGCTTACCTGAAAAAAAATCCCATTCCAAGGAATACTAATCACTTAGTAGGATGAACCAAAAGATGACTCTGGGAATTCCCATACCTTTTGCACTGTCTACATTCCATTTTCCCATTTCCCACAGAAAACCATTCCAATCAGTAGGCTGACCAAACACGACTCTGGGAATTCCCATACCTTTTGCACTGGACGACATCCCATTCTACCATTTTCTCCACATGAAACATCACTCAGAGGGTTGACCAAAGATGACTCTGGAATTCCCACACCTTTGCATTGACTAAATCCCAATTCCCACATCACTTTAGAAGATTACTTTGGGAATTCCAATACCCTGCATGCTGACTGCATTTTCCCATTTCCCACATCACAAGACGACTGACCAACGATGATTCTGGGGAAATCCCATGCCTTCTTGCCTTCTCTATATCTCCGCTCTCTATAGTTTCGCCCCTATGCTATCTCCCCTCTTCTCCATCTCTTATCTTTTATCTCTTATCTGCCTCCCCTCAATCTCCCGTCCCCTCTTTTCCCCTTCCCCATTCCCCCCTCACCTCTTCCCTCACTCTCTCTCTCATCGATCTCACTTCTCTCCGCATTTTCCTCTCTCCCCTTTTTTTGCCCCCTTCCTCTCCCTGTCCTTCTTTCCCCTCTGCCCCTCCCTTCTATCCAGTGGCGGCGCCATAGTCCGGCAGGTATCATTAGTCCGGGCTCCATAGACGACAACGGAATAAAGCGTTGAAAACTAATGTTGCGTGACGAGTCAACTAAATTCGATTGCCCTATTGTTCACCATTGTTCCGGAACTGCGAGCGAGGAGGACTATATCTTCTCCTGCCACACCGACTTCTAAATGTACCCTAAAACTGAGAGAAATGGTAAGATCTGGGTTAAAAATCATGCTTGCTTGCTATCATATTAGTTGGTTTAAGTATGAAATCTGTGTGAATATTAAAAAGTTGGCATTGAAACTTTTATTTTGATATGATACGTAAACAACGACGTAACAGTGACGTAAACCAGAGGGGAGGAGGAAAGGAGACAGCTAGCCCCTTGCGAGACTCTTGTGGGGAATCTTGCCTTTTCCACTTCGCCCAATTACAGTGAAAAGAACATAGGCATATACTATTCTAACAAATTTTGACATGCCTTCCCCCTGAAATATAGTGCCTCCATTTAGCTTTGAGATCTTCTGAGTCCTCTATTGATGAGAAAATGCCGTTTTCATCTCTCCCATTTTGTGCAGGAACGAATAGGACGTGTTTTTACAGGTGTAAAATGTAGAGGTTGTATGTAGAAGGCGAGCGAAAAGAAGGGGGGCACCAAGAAGAACGGCTTAAGAGGCAAGGTAAGTCAAAGAGCTGTAAAATACGTGTTACACTTAGTTGGCGAAAGTTTTCTGAAGATTGGAAATGAGTTGCCTAGATCGAGTCTAAGGCGCAAAATTCAGCAGTCGGGCTTTGGCCAATGTGTTTACAGTTAGGCTGCACATGTGCTAATTGAAATGGTTACCACCTTGTGGTGGACATGCTCACAACATCCCCCAAGTATCCCTCCCAGAGTAAACCCCTTTCATTCAAGGGCCAGACGCCGATAATGAGTAAAAAGTAAGTTAATTTATTTCTAATATGATGTTTAAAGCAATGGAACACAGAAATGTTGTTCTGCAGTTATAGTGTGGGTTGGTATGTCAAGAAAAACAGTTCCGTAGGATTTTGGTGGCTAAAAGTTGATTTTCTTGCGGTTTTTTCATTCAATAGGGACCAGACAGTCAGAAAAGGATGGGGTGCAAAGTTTTCGGACTGCTTGCCCCGTCCTCAAGGCGGAAATGGTTACTACAGGGAAAAAATTTAAATTCGAGTCGAATGGTGTTTAATGTACACAACATGTATGTCTCCTTATAAGGATTAGAAAAAGGTCCGACCTTTAGTTAAAGCGCATAGCCCCATAATGGTTCAAGGTCATCATGGGGGTAAGATTTACCTAATGCTCAGATTATGTTGAAAAACTGGTGATAAGTTGTTTGTATTGGCCTCACAGGAGCCAAAAATGTACTGTTTTATAGTGTGTGACATTGGTTGACTAATTAATAGGCAAAATGTGCAAGGGGCTACATGGCCTATGGGGGTCACCAGAACTACCTGGATGTCGTAATGGTGAGATCAAAAAGATAAATTTAAAATGCATTTTATGTTGCAGTATGACACAAGGAATCTTTTGACACCACTTTCAACAACCATCGGAGCATTTACCCCCAGAGTTGAACTTGAACTATTATGGGGCTAGAACCGCTTTAACTAAAGGTTGGAACCTAGGCAAATAGACCTTTTTTCTAATCCTTATGACTAGACAAACGCGTTAGTGTAAATAAAAACAATTTGACTCGATTTTAAAATTTTCCCTTGTACTAACATTTGCCCCCTGAAGAAGGGGGCAGCAGTAGGAAAATTTGCACACATCATTTCCGAAGTTTCGGACTATTGAAAACCAAACAGCAACACCAAAATCAATTTAGCATGAAAATCCTACGGGAAGACACACCAAACCACACTATTATGTTCAACAAAGGATAGAATTAATTGATGCAAATGAAGGAAATCCTCCTAGAATAACAAATGATATGAATATTAATTAAAAGAAAAGAATCATTATAAACCTTTAATGGATAATTACAATTTCCCCTATTTTTTAATTTTTTAGGTTTTTTCTTTTTTTAAAATTATTAATTAAGATTATATTGCTATTCTGTACGTTAGGGCGAATGATTGGCTTTTGTTTCACTCAGGACGTCTTAGGGCGAAATATCGTTTCCCCCTAACGTATCCCTTTGTATTGATGTTTATTCCGTTTTGGAACAAACAAAAAATTAAGGATAGAATATGACATGTATGCAATGAATAATCATCCTAGGAAGAACAAAGGATTAATAGTAATAATTTCAATTAAGAAAGAACTCATAACGTAATAATAATTAAAATGTCCCCTAACGGATGTATATTAACGTTATTATTATTATTATTATTATGTATAATATGTCTTATTATTGTTTTGTTATTTTCTTATGAGGTTGAGCCACAATTCAAAATAGGGGAAGACGGCTAGGGGCCATGTTTCCTGGCGTATTTTAATTCATTATTGCTCTCTATCTGTCTAGTGTTGAGTCCGCGGGCCACCCCCCACTACAGTTATAACCTTGTCATCTCTCCAATATTTAACTCAACCGTAATAGAATGTATGTTAAATTAGGTCTTTCTGTTCCTATTGAACATGTTGAAAAGTGTTAAATTTTTGTGTTTGTACTTTTCCCCCTACACAAATTATAGGTGCCAACACATTTATAAATATTACTGCACTTTTATTTTAATAGTATTTTCGTTGTATCTCAGCATGCTTTATTGTATCTGTTTTTGTATCTCATAAAAAGCACATCGTATCGCAAGGCACAATCGAGGTATTGCTCTCTATATTTACAACTTTCAATCTTTTATGGAAATTTTTATTTGACCTTGCACCGTCTTCGATATGTCAGGCTGGAATATCAATGTCATACATTTATCTGTATGCAAGTTGACTTCCAACGTAAGATAGTTACATTGGGTGCACACCACCAAATAACGCTCCATTGAAAATACACGCGAAAATAGAATTGAATGAATTCAAATTTCAATCCCACGTAATCTATTTGATGTTTTGAAGATCTTTTTATATCAAAAAAGATGAAAATTTTTAAAAATTATGGTATTTGAACCCGATTAACAGGGTAGAATTCGAGACCGGTTGTGAATAACGCCAACACTTTTCCACCCGACACTAAAACCCGCAGCCGCTATCCGAGCGGAGTAATTCGAAGGCCTAATTTAGTTTGGAGATTCAAATTTATTTACTTTCTGATATTCCAAGTATAGAAATTGTCTGCACTATTCATTTAAATATTACATTTGACAATCAACAATATCTTACGCACCATGCACCACAATTGCGATCGACGTGATGTTTTTACCGGAACTACCCACCATTACACAAAATGCGGAGTGATTTAGTGGTGTGCTCTCATTAGAGAATCGGGTAATTATCTCTCTCGATTCCAGAGAGCACCAATGATTGCAAATGAACGGAAATGGGTGAAGAAGTACAGGAATTCAAAGAAGAAGAGAATTTCTGAGTTTGGACCAAAATGGCAATATATAAGGATTCAACCAATCGAAGACGAATGTTTTTTGTGTAACTTGGAAGCTTACATAATCATGTAAAAGTAAGGTATACGTAGATATATCGAGGAAATTCACTTAACATTCCTTAAACATAAGACCAATAATAAATTTTAAGCCCATGGTAAATAGCTACCCATGTATACCTTTAAGATAACTCTATCCGGATACATTTATATTGAATAAAGCGTCTTTCTTCAAGTCCACCTGGCCAATTTGTCCAATTTATTTTTCCATTTGAGGCGTTTGTAGCCTTTGGTGCATAACTGTTTATTAAGGGCAAGTAAAAGTAGATTGAACAAACATCAAGAGGAAAGTGATTCAATCAATGGATGGGGATGGGTGTACGCATCTGTCTCCTTGTTATCTGTAAGGCCAATAAAATAAATGAATTCGTCGGCTGCGTCACATAGTGGCGTATTTGACATTTTGGACTTTTTGGAAAAAAATGGCATATACGTTTGTTTTGTACTACTCTACAAATTCACCAAATTAATGATTAAATCTAAGAACACGACCATAGTAAATTGAAGAGTGTATAGTAAGAAGTCCACAACTTTGGTTATAATGAAATGTTCTGCACCTTTTTCAGTAAATGAAAATATAAAGGCCCCTTAATTTGAAAAATGGTGAAAATTATTATTTTTGTATGTTGATTTAAGTATGACTTTGAGACATTTTTTACAAAATTACACCATTTAACATTAGAACTATTTCTTAACACTTAGGTACTTCTTATTCTACACTCTTCAATTCTTCACTCTAAAACAATTCTAAAGGATTTGCTTAATACGTGAAGCTGTAAGCTCTTCCTGCAAATGCAAATTTAATTGCTACCGTCAGTATTTTTATTGCGTCAAATGTAAAAATAAGCCTCGAGTTGAATACGCTGTGAGAATGTAAAAGAGGTGTTAAGTAGACTAGGCAGAACGATTGACTATTAATAGAGACTAGAGTATGAGTCGTTGTGTCTTATGCTTTATATACATTAACACAGAGACACCCATCTCGTTGGTCGAGATTTATGTGACGTATCTATGCCACATATTTTTTCAGTTCACGTTATTAGAGTTGCTAGTTTGTTGTTTTCACGAAATATATATGTTTTAATTAAAAGAACAGAGCAAATTAAGATCGCAAAAAATACACCATAGATGAAGGATGGATGGATGGGTGGATTGATGGGTGGATGATGATGGGGGGTGATGGGTGGGTGGGTGGATGGATGGATGGCTGGATCGTGGGGGGATGGGTGGAGGATAGATGGAGGATGGATGGATGGAGGATGGATGGGTGGTTGGGTGGATTTTTTTGTGGGGGGATTTTGGATGGAGGATGGGGATGGATGGATGGATGGATGGATGATGGATGGAGGGTGGGTGGGTGAATTTTGGGATGGGTGGGTGGGGGGGGATGGATGGATGGGTGGATGGGGATGAGGATGGATGGATAGGTGGATGAGGATGATGGAGGAATTGTTTTGATGGAGTGTTGGAGCGAAAAAATCCGTAAACGTAAAAGGTGGAAGGAAGGACGAAAGGAAGGAAGGAAGGGGAGGAGGGAAGGAAGTGAAGTGATGAAAAGGTAAGAGTAAGAAGGAAGGAAGGAAGAAAGGAAGAAATGAAGAAAGGGAGGAAGGAAGAAAGGAAGAAGGAAGGGGAGGAGGGAGGGAGGGAGGGAGGGAGGAGGGGAGGGGAGGAGGGGGTGGGGGGGGGGGGGAGGGAGGACAGGATGTAGCATCTGTTTGTATTTATTCTTACATACATAACATACACACATACATATAATTATTTATACGCGTTATTCTAAAAAAGGTCTAGCGCATTACAAACTAACTTGCCATGGCAGGAACAAACAAAGTCGTAGAACTCCGAGATGGATGTATTCTGAAATCGACTCAAGGTGGTGGCGACTCAGTGATGGTTTGGGCTGGTATTCATTATGGAGGAAAAACGTTAACTGGTGGTGCCAGATGGAAAACATTGAACGCCGTCGTGTATTTCCGGGCATTATGCGAAAACCAATTGTCTGCCACAGCAAGAAGGGTTTATGTAAACAATTTTCGACTGCAAGATGACAATGTACGCCGAACAGGGCCGGCGTAGTGAGACAATTTCTGAGGCCGAGGGGTGGAGCAGATACCATTGGCCTGCTTGCTTCCCTGATTTGAACCCTATCGAGTATGCTGGGATGCATACGGTCGAGTCATCAATTACAGTGACAATCTTCCTCAAGCACTACATGACCGATGAATGGGACGCTCTGCCCATTGGAATCACAAACAACCGTGTGGACAGTATGCCGCAACATCTTTACTCACCTTTATGCCAGGGGTGCCAATACTCGATTGTTGGTGACTGATTGACATTTAAAACAGTACTAGTACTATTTCGATGCATGAAATCTCTCACGGATGTGTTAATGTAAAATGACTTGTAGACAAATCCCATTAATTTGCTGTCCAAATGCGTCGTTCCTTTCAGGCTAAACACACAGTCGTAAAGGGTATAGTAGATTCAACCCATCGGGGTCCACCTCTAGTACTTTTCCGAAGGTATGGGCACTGAATGAGGGCCATGTGCAGTGGGTGGAAATTAAAATTCCACGTTAAATCTATTGAAACTTAGTCCGATAGCAGAGAAAAATCAATCCTGTGCTTTTTAATGAAAGTATTTCAAAAGATTTCAACGTAAAGCGCATTAGAGTACACATTCTAACATTCGTATTTGCTTCAGTGGTATATGCAATGAAAAAAGGTGAATTGAATTTGTGCTGCTTGAGCAAACAACAAAAGTTTTGCACTCTCTCTGTAAAAATGATGTCAAAGAAAAAGACAGATTATCTAATAGTTCTAAAACAGGTAAATCGGACCTACATATTTCTTGTGTGTCTCCTCTCCAAAAATAATCGAGCTGTCCAAAAACTTTTCATCTGTTGACACGATGGGATCTACTAGAATTGTGGTCTAAGTTCATGATGATATGTTCGAAAGAGACTAATCAATCAAGTAGTGTGGAGATACAACCCTAGATTATAATAAATAACTCACACTATAAGAACATTCCATAATATAAGCAACCGGATTGTACTAATGATAATTTCGATTGCGTGCACATACACCTGAGGTATTTTTTTACAAAAACAACCAAAACTAAAGAACATGGATTTTGATTGGATTGCAGAGAAGGGGCTCCACACGTCGCTATACTGATGGAAAATACAAACTTAAAAATACGGGATCAGATATGCAAGATTAAAAATAAAATGACACATGAATTGTCTTTCCGTTATCTTATACTTAAAAATTTGTTGTTCAGTTTAGCTCAAATGGAATCATTTTATTTTTAGTCGGTGCATATTGACCCGTATTTATAAGTGTGTATGACAAATGAAATCTAACACAGCATTTATTTACAAAGGTACTCTAAATGTTTGTTTGTTGTTTGTTTCTTTGTAATTTAGCCAGCCACAATTGTGGACGATATTATTGTTGTACAATTCAAGTACTTTAAAAAACAAGTAGTACGCACATGTGATTTATAGCAAAGATGGAGATGGGAATAAAAAAGCATTAGAAACATGACCCATGGTAAATTCCTGATCCTGATGCAATGCTATATCTAGTACGTGAAGCTCTAAACTATTCGTGTAATGGAAATTTAATCGTTACCGTCAGTGTTTTTAATCGCGTCAAATGTAAAAATAAGATCGCAGTAGAAATACGATGCCCCCCAATTGTTAAGATGTGTTAAGTAGACTTATATAGGCAGTACGATTGGCGATAAACATAGACTGGGAATGGGAGTCGGGTTGTGTCTTATAACAAGCTTCATATAAATTAAAGCACTCGCGCGCAAGCGCACACACACCACGCGCGCAACAACACACACACACACACACCCCTGTTGGCCGCGTCACATAGTGAAGTATATATTCCACATTTGTTTTTTATTTGTTGTTCTTTTCGGGTTTGTTTAGAAATATTTGGCTGACTATCTACAGATCACCAAATTTCACCAAAATTGGCTGTTAAGTCCGATGTCCATAAGCTGCAATCATAAGATTTTCCGTTCGTGCACCAATTTTTAGGGGAAATTTTTAATTTTTCCCATATATCACCTTGAAGGGTGTCCCCCTGACTAGGATTAGGTATTTTTTCCGCCCCGAAAAAGCTGCACGTTAGCGTGTCTGCCCACTCAAAATGGGCCGCCATAGTTTTATGGAAAAACAGCAATTATAATTTCATTACAGATAGAAATTTTTATCCACGACAACACGAAACCAAGTTTTAACTGTCTGAAGGGGGCTTAAATATCTTGGCGTCCAATATGGCCACTAAGGAGGCAAATAATGCATAAATGAAATTTAAAATGGGAAAATTGTTAAATAAAACCTGGGTGTTTTGGGAGCTCCAAAAAAAAGTATGGCATTTATATTTACGTAAGGTTGTTTTTAAAGATGGCGGGATTATATTCGCTCTATGGTACGTAAATTAGGACGAAAAGCAGCCCGACCCATCTTTAACGTTATTAAACAACACTTTCTAATAATGAACCTAAATCATTTCCAAGATGTAAAAAATTATTAAAGTGAGTATTGACTTGTCCAAGAGAGTGCTGCCACTATAGCTGGTTACTACTTGGGCTATGGAAAGTAGTTTAAAACTGACTCTATAATAGTTCATAGGAAGACAACCGACTCATATCAACCTGATACAATAAAATCATAATAAATAAGGTTTTGTGGACGTATTTAAAGATTACTCAGTGACGTCATTGATGTTTCCCAGTAAAATAAAAAAAAAAAATATGGTTATGAAGAAGTGAAAAAAAAAGTGTCTATATGTAGAAGAAAATTTAATGGTGACCTAAGTTTCTCGAGCACATCAAGTGCTATCTTGTTCTGACTTGTACAACAGGCTTCCTCCTCTCTCTACTGCCTAGACCAACTTCCTCCCAGAGTCAACTAGTGTGAGTGGTCTGCATATCCAGAAGTACGATATGTAAAAAAATTGAAGGAAAAGTTATCAATAGTTTTCGTTATGGTTATTAGTAATGTCGAAAAAGATATGCAGGGGTGTTTTTTTATTCTTGATTTATTGTCCCCCGGAGCTGGTATAACCGCCGCCATCATGAATTATGATCATGTCCGCAATACCCAAATGTCATTATTAAATCTCTTTTGGTGCTCCCAAAAATATTACTAGACATTCTTACCATTGGCAGTTTTAGTACATTTTAACAAAAAAACAAAACTCCAAAACAAAATGTTTAACACTTAAGTGTTTAAGCCTTCAGGAAGGTAGAGCTTTATTGCCTTTATTGTCTGGATAAAAATCCTATCTATTTGAAAATACAATAGCAGTTTTTCATTAAAACAACGGTGGCCATTTGGAAGTAGGGCAGTACGGCTAATGTGCAATTTTTGGGCGGGGAACAATACCTAATCTAGTAATGAGGGAACCCCTTTTGCAAGGTGTGGAATTATGGAAAATTAAACACCAGGTGGGTCTTGTTTTTGTGCAACAAACAGATGTTAAGGCCCGTACTATAAACGGGCTTATGACTGGAATAAACAAAAAGAAAGTACAATTAATTTCTTTATTCAATTATTTTAACAACGGGGACACTGGAATATTTTATTTAATAAAACAAAAGGCAAATGTGATTCGAGTTTATTCCTTTAAAAGGTGGAAAATGCGTCCAGTCGTAACATGACACATATAATAAATTAATAATAATACAATTTTTATTTTAATTGGAAAAGTGCCAAAAACCTGCAAGTCCACAACTTGGTCAGATTTTCTGAATTGGCATTCTCTTTTCACTTGACAGTGTCGCTCACTAGAGCACAGCGACAAAACATGAAGGGCAGTTACTTGAAATAAATCATTTGCTTAAGGCACTGAGATTTAATTAAATTCTTCTGATCGATAGAAAACCTAAAGAACTTTTCACGCAGAGGAGTTCACAAACCTGGCGTAGCCTCTTGGATATCACGTGTAAATTTGTTTTTGTGCAATATGTGAATTGCATTTGGACAAGAGTGTAACAGATCATGCTATAAAAAACATCCTTATCTCTTATGTATAAAATATTTTATGCAGCCGCAAGAGGAAATGTATAATCACTGGATTAAATTGTACTGTTCATCTCAGATTTAATTAATAATAAAGTATTATTTACCGGATATCGTATTCTGCATAATTTGCATAATTTTGTACTTTCAAGTATCAAATCTTCTTCTTCTAGCAGTTCCCACTTGGTGGGGTCGCTGTTATTGATAGCCTGATTTGGTGTTGTCTTAAGACCTTTACATGTGATATAAATTCTGTGTAAATATTCTGTTAGGAAAGTGGTTTCCTTAGTGTGGGGTCCCATGCCCCAACCCCTTTGGGCACTAACGGGAGTTAAAAACCTCAAATTGGGGACGCTTTTAGGGTATTTTTTTGGGTGGGGCACTCTGTAATTAACAAAATCAGCCCGAAAATACATCGTAAGTGCAGTTAGAGATATGTTTTCATTGTTCTGTAGTGCAACGTCAATGTAAGTAGCACTTGTGATGGTGTTCCACTAACATTTTGATACATGTGAGTGCAACACCCTCTTAAGTGCATTTTTTGTATTTGGTGGTAGTTTCAAACTGAAAAATGCTAGAAATTAAGAAACAAAATCTAATTTTATTTTGTAATGATTGGTTATGTGTGAATAAGGAAAATGTACTTATGTGTGAATAAGGAAAATGCACTTAGGATGGTGTTGCACTCAAAACTATTTTAAATTGTACGATAGCTTAAAAAGTAAATAACTTAGTATTTATTTTTAACGTTGAATATGTGGTTTGTATTGACAAATTTAAAAAACCACATTTGGAAATCTCATGGGAGCACAAAATACAAAAATGCACTGCTGAAAAAAAACAGCCCAAATCCACTTATGATGGAGTTGTACTCTCTCGACGATATGTTGTGGATTTGTATGACTTTGCATACTGTCATTTCGAGTCTTCGCTGTGAGGACATATCATCGTTGAACTGAACGTTTCTTTTAATTCTGGATATTTAGCCGCCACGTCAATTATAGCTTATCAATTATAATGTATTTGCGTTTTAAACATTAAAAATTCAAAACCAATCCATTAGATCTTCTTCTTAGCGTATCCACAAATTACTGGTATTGGCTTGAGGTGGTGTCAGGATTTATTCAACTGAGTATGCTGATCCGGGGCGTGTATTCATGATACGGACGCTCCTAACATGGCCCGCTTTGAGGCTGGGGCGGATTGGGAACAGTCGGGGGTTTTCACCCTACTCTTATTCGACACTGACTGCGATGCACATGTACAGTTGTGACTCTCTATATACATGGGACCGACGGCTTAACGAAGGACGGGATGGTCCATTTGCCCAATTCCAAGTGAACCATGGAGGAGAGCGGTATTCTGTTTTAATCAATAGCTGATATACAGATCAAATCCAGAATTGATAGCGGACAAAGTGCGGAACTCTTACAGATCAAATCCAGAATTGATATCACCCGAATAAATCCCAGCAAGTGACCTCACCGGGATTCGAACCCGAGAATGTTTGGTACATTTGCGCCACAGGAAAGCACCCTAACCGCTAGACCACGCTCTCCCACAAAAGGTCCATTAGATAACTGACATAACAATAAAGGCAGTGTTATTATAGTTTACGGCTCATATTTCACATACACTTTTTGGTTTTGTTACGAATGAACAGCTATGATCCTCCTTTTTCAATTGATCCAAATAATACATACCAACTGTCAATTTTATAGTCGCATAGTGTAGAAAATGGGGAAAATTATTTTTCTCCAAAATAGTCATGTTTTTTTTTTTTTTTTTTGCCTCTACGTGATGGGAAATGACCTAGTTTCTATAATCAAAAGCGTTTAGTGCTACTAATGTTTTTGAGTCACTAAAATTGCGACATATCAATTGTCCGCCCTATTTTCGGAGTATTTTTAAACAGACTTGCCTTGATGTATGACGTTGGAATGTACAAAACTAGATTCACATTGATTACTACATCAAAGTGGTAAGACTAAAAATAAAACAGGTTCTAAATACTAGGGATTTTGTGCAGAAATGTCTGGATACCCACATTTATGATGTTGATGAAAAATACGATAACAAACAAGTTTTAATGTCCATTTTCATAAAAAAATGCTATATTTTTTTGTTGATTTTATACACATTACAGACGCAGTAAACCTCTTTAAATTTGGGAAATATGACTGATTGTAACTTCTTACACTTTTAAAAATCCATTTTTATGCAGGCGATAGCGTCCAAGTCTCATTTAATATAGCAAATGCCCCAAATGAATCAAAATAGATTATAGCAATACAGAATGTAAATCACATGGACCAATTTAGACGCTTTGATGTTGGCCGGTGATGACGGTGATGAGAGTCTTCAGACTTCAGACTTCAGATAAGATACTGGCCAACGCCCCAAGGAGGAGCCAAACGGTCAGGAAATGGTGAACTGCTTGATGTGGTCGAATTTAGTCTTGTAGGGCGTCCTTAGTTGCTTTGAAATGATGGTATAGTGCTGCTTTGAAGTTGTCGGAATCAGATATGGTAGTTATGTTGTGTGGTAAACTGTTCCAGTCCCGGATGGTTTTGGGTACAAAGGAGTGTTTATAGCAGTCTTTATTTGTTGAGATGGTTAAATAATGAATCCGGATGATGATGCCGTGATTGACGCAGTACTGGCTGTAGGAGGTTTCCGATGGGCAGGGATAAGTGACCAAGTCTTGCTTGTTGAAAAACGCACAAACGTCCAATCCTCCCCGATGGCAAGTGGGTCGAGGTCTAAATCCTTCACCATCTGGGTGGCACTTCCTGGCGTCTCAGTTGTATAATCGCTCAAGATGAATCGTGCTGCTCTTTTTTTGCACTGCTTCAAGCTGGTCGGTGTTCTTTTTGGTATGTGGGTCCCAGACGGTAGAGGAGTACTCGATCAATGGTCGGACAAGTGATTTGTATGCCGTAAGTTTTGTTGATTTACTACATGAGTAAAGGTTTCTCTTAATGAAACCTAAAGATCTATTAGCTTTCATGCAAATCTCCTGTATGTGTCTGTTCCAGTTCAGCTTATTGAAATCGAAACGCCCAGATAAGTGTGATTTTCTACTGTGGACAGTTCGTCACCCCCGAGTGCACATGCAAAACGCCCCGGAGACCTTGCGCGTGCCACTCTCATAACAAAGCATTTTTTTGGAATTAAACTTCATCTGCCACTCCCCCTCCCACTCACCAAGTGTGCCTAAATCTTCTTGCAATAGGTGTGAGTCTAGGTTATCCCTGACCTCACGGTAGATGACGCAGTCGTCTGCAAACAGGCGCACCGACGACCGAATGCCGTTAGGGAGGTCGCCCATGTAGACCAGGAACAGCAGCGGTCCAAGCACCGCACCCCGAGGGACGCCAGAAACAACCCCAGACCAGGCCGATTTCTCGCCGCCGACGACAACTCTCCGGGCACGATGCCCGAGAAAGCCGCCGATCCAAGCCAGTGTTGAAGTTCTGCAACCCGCAATTGTGGAGTTTTGACATAAGTCTGTCGCGAGGACGACGCCAAAAGCCCTGGAGAAATCCATCATGACCATGTCCACCCGGGACCCACTGCCGAGAGAACCCGCCAGGTCCTGCACTGCAAGAATGAGTTGTGTTCCACAAGAGTGCCTTTGACGAAAACCATGCTGTTTGTCCGTGAGGACTGTGTGTCTATTTAAATGTCTCATGACGTTAGAATGCATGACGCGTTCGGGAACTCTGCTGCAAATGGAGGCCAAACCGACAGGGCGACAGCCGGATGCCAAAGTTCCATCGCCCTTTTTAAAAAAGTCTGTTGTCCATACATGAAAAAAAATCAAAATTACACTCACAGTGTTTATTGATTTTATAACGGTTTTATGAATAAAAATATTATTTGATAACGTATAAAATATTCACAGTTTTTCATTAAGATTTCGGTTGTGCGTTTTTTGGGATTTCCTAGCAGCTACCATCTGACGGTTTTGCGCATTTTTAAACACCCTGAAGCATAATACATGAAACATCTTTTACTGTTATATCAGTTACATAGTTCCATTACATATAATTAAAACGTGATAGACCTTTCGTAAAATACGATACCTTATTACTTTTTTCCTTGTGTATTAGTTGTCTTTCAACTGAAAAGCCTAGCAATAACATATGACATTTGCTTTAAGTCTTTCTGTTGATGGATATACATGTTGACGGCTATTTTTATCACACAAGACACGCCGACAAATTAAAAGTATTTTGGAAAATAAAGTATTATCGGTTCTGTCTGATACGGATTTTAAAGCCATGACAGCACGGATACAAACGGGATAGAGCACAAGATTTGATATTAAATGCCTCAGAAATTAAACCAGATTCGTTTGTACAATGGAATTGTTTTTCTTTTTCTCCAACATTTATTTTGGGGGAATTAAGGGTAGTTAGTCTGACACCCCATATCATAGCATTGATTGAAAGACGGTGTTATTCTAACACCCCACTTGCAATTCTCAGGTAATAAGGGCAGTTAGTCTGACACCCCATATGTAATTATTGGGAATTGGCCAAGGGGTGTTAGAATAACACCTCTTCCAGGAATTTTATCAGACAAAAGAGGCCATCAATGCTGCGATAATATAGTAAAAAAGCGTAACCTTGGGGAAAGTACAGTTTAAAAGTGGAAAAAGTGTGATAGGTAAACCGTTGGCATCGGTTCTTGTACCTTAGCTATAAGAAACATCTGCCAGCCAGGGCGGCAGCCCGGGGGGGCCCAATTTTTTTCTTGCCCCATAGTTTACCCCTGCCCGAGAGAAAAATGAGGGATTTGGCAAAATTGGCGATTTGGGGCCCCAAAACCAAAATCAAACAAATTGGGGAAAATCAGGCAATTTGGGGCACAAAAGTGCTTGAATTTCTCCAAATCCTTGATACTTTTCCACCCAGAATTTCATTTGCCCCCGCCCCCCAAAAATTCACTTTGCCCCCCCCCCGTTTTTTTCCCCCCCCAGAAAAGAGGTCTGGTGCCGCCACTGCTGCAGGCCGCAATCACCTGTCCTAAGATTACGTTGAACAACGTGTTGAATATTGTACATAACAAAAAAACAACAAACTCACTTTTAGCACCCGACCTCTTTTCAAGACACATAATCGCTTTTGAAATACGTTTTACTTATATACATTGCATAATCGGTTTGCAGAAAGAATTTAAATTTATTAACCTTCCAAGTGCTGTCTTTAAATCTTGTCGATAACATTGCTGAGAGATCGGTTCTATCATTCTCGGACTTTATATGAAAGTTTAAAACTCGAAAAAAAATTGATGGCAAAAAAAAGTTTGTCTTGAAGAATTGTGAAATATGAAAATACGAAATGCGCCGTTTCCAGGTTGAAAAAAATGCATATGCTAAAATGCGCGTTTTTAATGCATTTTTGACCTCATTTTCATTTTTCCTCGAATCTTATTTTTCGCAATTAAAAAAATCAAGTGAGCAAAAAAATATAAAAAAGATACTGCGCTAAAAAGACCCAACTTTAAACAAAATGCACCCGGTCTTCTAAGACAAAACTTTTTTCTTGGATAACTCGAAGATAAAGTAGAGTTGTGTGGTTGACTTCTAACAAGACAGTCAAAGTTATTCAGTAGTCGGACATCTGTGCATCACTATGCGAACGATACATTTTACACTGATATTATATTTTGCAATAATTTTGATAGGGATTTTTATGAAAATCAAGCTTTTCAACCCTCCTAAAGGGTTTCATTAGGAATAAACGGTGTTTATCGATCGAAAGAAGTAAAAAACCCAAATAAACAAACTAAAACCAATCAATCAATAAATCAATCAAACAATCAATCAATCTTTTATATAACAAATACCAATTGACGTCTTCATGTGTCAACGGGGGACCGCTAAATAGAGGCCTTAATCAACTATGGAGTGGTAATTTGAGAGCATCAAAAAGGGAATTAAAGCATATTGGCACATGTTTGGAAAGAGCGCACCCCAAATTCAAAATTTGATATTTTTGGCACGTTTTCCGTTGGTAATTGTCTAGGAAACTATACATGCGAACGAGAATGCTAAAAAAAATGCCGGATTTATCACAAAATTAAGCGATTTTGTAATTAGAATTGTAATTGTGATCCCAGATTGGACTAACGGCAGAGCTGTAAAATGATACGTTTTAGTCCGTCCATGATGAAATAGTGCAACCTCGAGAAAAGAAGAAAATACCTCTTAACTTGACTTGCCAGAACTATTAAAAAACTAATGGATGAGCGTAGACACGTACATGGCGCTATTCCCGGCTATTTCACCATGGAAGGCCGTTTCACGCCGCGTTGAATTATTATCGGGGACTCGCCGTAATAATAATTATTTATAGTACAAAATTCATTCGTTGGTGAGACATAGGACATTTTCGAGCTAACCTTCACAGGTATATCGTTTACTAGCCAGTAATTAATGCAACCGTGTAAATCTCCAAAAAATTTTTAAAAAAATTGGGGGCGCCCTTCAAAAAAAATGTGCTAATATTGCTTAATGGAATTTATATTTCACGGACATTATGGCGGCGGACTGTGGTGTTATACGCTCCAGGAGACCCAAAATTCAAGAAGAAAAACATACAGCACATCTTTTTTCGAAGAGCATAACTAAGAACCATAAGGAAAACTAATAAAACATTTTCCTCGCAATTTTCTATCCTACTTTCGGACAAGTGCAGACTACTCAACACAGTTGACGCTGGCCAGGAGATATCTCGGGCAGTTAGTAGAGAGGAGAAGAAGGAGGGTTGTACTAAGTCAGAAAAAAGGATAGCACTTGATGTGCTGGAAAGAAAGTTAGGTCACCATATCAAATTTCTTCTACATAGAGACAACCTTTTCACTTCTACAGAAGCACATATTTCTATTTGTACTGGAAAACACCCATGACGTCACTGAGTATTCTTAAATACAGTCCACACCCATTTATTATGATTGTTTATTGTATCAGGTTGCTTTAAGAGTTGTTGTCTTCATGTGAACTTTAGTATTATAGATTAAGTTTTAAAGGTGGCTTGTTCCGATTTATGTCTTATGTCCTCTACTGGATATGAGAGGACTGGCACTTGTACACACTGACCATCAAGGTACATGGGGGAAAACAAACTTGCGGTTTTGATGCTAGACGCGAAATTCATAGTGCAAATCCCTATTCAATGGGCTAATCTTGATGGTTAACCACTAAACGGCGTTTTATTGATTTTATCTTGGGAATGAAATGATTTGAGGCCTCAATTTCCAAACGATGCCCTTTCATTGATTCAAATCGATACTTCTACTCCGGGTAACTTCGGGTGGGTCCCTAAAGACGATCTTAAACACGTCACCTTTAAAAACAACTTTATATGACCCCAGTATAACAGCGGTGAAGTTCTTAATAATTTCGTTACTGAAGTTGGGATGTAGAGGTTGCGAAATTACGTTTTAGACAATGCGAACATCATCCGCCTAAAATTCAACTCACTTGGCTAACCCAATTACACTTAACCTACCCAACAGACCTCTACCGTTTTTGGGGGGGCATATAGCTAGAACACCTCCCCCCGCACTTTTCTTTTCTCATCCAACAAAGATGTTGGAGAAGAAATTTTTTGAGAAAAAAGGTAAAAAACATTTTTGAATTTTAATATTTTGGGATTTTTAGTTTTCAATTAAAAACATTTCAAATTTGCCGTTGCCTTCATCTCGTAGCAGCCACAAGCAGTTGATTGCGTGGAAGAGATTATAGTAGCGTCGTGTGGATGTTTTGTTTACAGAGATTGACAATTCTATTTAGCCCGTCACCCAGGCGCCAAGTTTGGTTTGCCCAGTCACCGAGTTCCCGGCCGCCGAGTCGGGTGGAATGTTTTGTATACATTCGCATTTCATATTCAACATCGTAAATAAAGCTTACAAAATGATCATAAAATCTGAAATAAAAGCCGGAGCCTGGGCAGGAGAGGATTGCTGCACTGTGCAGGTGCATTGTAAATGCCTGTTTGCCCGTAGCGTGCTGCAGCACCATGGCACACCATTACTGCTGTCATGCATATGTGCTGTTGCTTGGTGATGCGTGGCCCTTGTGGGGCAATCATGCAGAATCTCATCACCACCACCATCAACAGACAACTGGTTCCCGTTGTTCGTGAATGCAATTGCTCAAAGTGCTTCGGTGTAGGATGTGTTTTTGGGAATGTTCAAATACTATGCAATTTGGTTTATTGGCTTTCAACTGTTAGTCTACTGTTCAACCAGGCCTGAACCAGCCTTCAGCACAACGCCATACAACACTGTACATCTAACAGGTGTAACTTATACTGGTAAGAAAGTTCGGTACAACGAAAAGCTTGGTCCTGAACACAGAGATACGTCCCCACCCAACGTGGAATATCTTGTAACAGCAACCTCGGACTGAACTACTGTGGACTATAAATGCATTCCATTGCATTTGCAACAGGTGGATAGGCGCAGTCAGGCCTCATAGCTAGCTCCAGTCAAAACCCCACCCTAAGGAAAGGTGCGTGACCCAATCATTCATGGTCCGATTTTTCATGTATGGTTTCGGGAATGTCTTGTTTGGTCACCTGTGACGTCATTGACCACCAAACTCACTGACGGAATAATCTCGTTACCGGATAAAGCGCATGATGCGCTTGGGAAAAATGTTGTCCACTCCTGACAATCCTGGGCAAAACAAATAATTGCTTGGTTCTCCCTCATATGGAATCAAATCACCGAAAACATCAGATTACAAATTTGAGGGTAAATCAGTCCCAAAGCCATGTGGATCTGAGAGGCCAAAATTTTACTAAATTTAGATAAAAAGATGATTTTTTTTGGTAGCCCACTACTCTCTTTACGAACAATTGAAACCAATGGCATCCATTATTTTCAGTGTACGAACAAGACCGGAGGCCGAGTTCTTTCCCATGCAAAAATAGATAGTGTCGCCATTGAACGCTTTAATATCATTTATAAGGTCTCTTACCCATTTCTGGATACTTCAACAATAAAGGGAACTGCCAACCACCCAGTGACCAACACGAACAACCCGTTGGAACGCACCATTCATACGTAACGAGACGCAACCATGGCAGGCGCGCACGTGAAGGCGTAACAAAACGGCTGTAACACCCAAATCTCTTTCAACTAAAATAACATCAATACGTCATCGCGTACAAACTACCTGGGTTTCATTTGTCTAATTGACCCGGGTATCAGCAATCAAAAATTTCATGTTCCGTACGCTAATGGATTTTGTTGAGGAAATGCTAACTTTTAAGCGATTAAAATTATACTGTTGTAAATTTACAAAATGAAATTAAAAATTCTATTCACAGTGATGGGGGAGTGTTTTCATGCTAATGGTACCTTGAAATGTTATTTTGTTGTTTTTGATAGCAAAAATGAAGTGGTTTCTTCATTCCCGTGCCAATTTTGCACGCTTAGTCAATTTGCAAAAATCATAACTATTTTGATGTGGGCCATTTTTGAGTCCTTTAATGCATTAAATTTCCATGTTCTTTGATTTGTATTTTTTGTTTTTTTTGTTCGTCGATTATGTTTCTAAATGAGTACATAGCATTAGTGATAGAATTTCAAAACCTGAATGAATTTCCACTGCAGAAGTGTATGGGCGTGTTCCCAGTCTGAGACTGAGCACTGGTCTAGTTGAAAGTCAGTTTGCATTTGAAGTTTAACTGATACCTTAACAGTTTTGTTCTGGATTACATCCGGTAGTACTGAGTATTTTCTTAAAATATAAAGCCACAATCGTCAACTTCTGAACTTTTAGAAGTAAGGATTATTATTCACATTTTTTGTTACGACTCCCGGTGTAAATCGTACCCGCAGGGAGTTTTACAGCTGATGGAAGATCCACCCGCTGTCTTTACAGTTTTATTGATATTGCCCTGCCCTTAAACCATGGTGGTGGCCCGTTCGTGAAGTGGTCCCTGTTGCCCGGAATTGCTGAGCTTACTGACCTTCACCGCCTGATAGTAATCAGCTATAGTAACGCAACTCGCTTGGAACAAGTCCATACACCGCTTTATTTTATTTTCATCTTGGGAAAATGATTTGGGTCATTGTTTAAGTGGCTGTTTAATAACGCCGAAAGGATGGGTAGGGCTTGCTTTTTATTTTCTGCTTTTCTGCCCGATTTAACGTCCCAAGCGAATATAATCAACCCACCATTTTGAAAAACGAGTCTGTGTGCGCAAAAAATAAATGTTCATCAATTCTTTTTGGATCTCCCAATATCACACAGGTTTCTTATCCCAACAAATTGCCCAATTTAAAGTTTATTTCCATGTGGAACTGTAAATCTTTTGGATAAAATTTTCATATACAATCTTGCCACCAGGTTTTCTAATCAATTGTACGAGGATTTCAAAAATCATTGGTGGCCAGTTTTTTTTAAAAATCCCGTCTTGGATGTAGTCTAGGGGGGGCAATGTTTATACAGGGGTCCCAAACATAAAAGGGGTCCAAAATGTGGGATTTAATTTGTCTACCGTCCATGTTCATTACCTTTCAAGAAACCAGAAGGTATAGTTTACCCTACCTTAGGGTTATAGTAGCAAGTTCCAAGGCCAAACGGGTTCAATCAAGGTCACACTGGGGGTAAAATTGTCATAATTGTCGGTTTTGGTTTTAAAAATTTGCAAATTTGTTCCGTTTATCTGTACAGATGCCCGTAAAATATACAGGTCGCATTGTCAATGAACTTTTTGAATGATACTTAAGAGGAAATATGGGGCCGTTGTCCACAGGGTCTAAGGGAGACCACTAGTCATATCTTCGGACTGCCCAAGCGCGTGATATCACCCATCTACCCCAGATCTTCAAGTACCGTCATTCTAATGAATCTTTTGACGGTCCCAACAGAGTAAATCCCAGCCAATGCCAATATAGCAAGGGAAGAGTAATCAAAGACCTGTACAATGAAAAACATTGGTCATTTGCTCAAGTAAAATGTAATGGGGCGTGCATGGTACGAACAGCAGTTTCACATTCCCGACTGAGTATTTCTCCTCTTCAACTTGCTCTTCGCTCTCCCCCAAGAAAACGAAAAAAAATATTTTTGCAGTTATTTTGTAAATGTTTACTGCATTGAAATGGATCTAACATTTCTTGATACACACTTGGATAAAAGCACATTCGGATTTTATTAAAGCAGGTCGGAAGAGCAACTTTCAATGTAATTACTCTCCAATTTCCAAATCATGACCATAACTTGGTCATGAACACCTTCTAGATTCTGGGGGGTGAACAGATTTACAAACCCTATCTATCATATCAAATCATCCAGAATGTGCTTTAAGTTTTGAGCACTTGTTGTTTCTTAAAACTTAAACAAACTACAACTTCTTTTATTTCTTAAAGACCTTCCACAATTGGAATAAGTTTTCGAAGGAACACCATTGAGTGTGCTTCATCATCCATCATTAATATCCAGTCATTTGCTTTGTTCAGGATATCTTTTGACTCAAGTATTTCACACGCTTTTGGTAGTGGGTAGTGTTTGTTTGGTTCTGTATGTTGTGCCATCTGCTGTGTGGAATGTTGTGGTGGAAATCAAGTTGCTTGTTACCCAAGTTCATCTCATCTTGTTTTATAAAGATGAAGTTTTTCGATATATTGCGACCATTCGATCTATTGTGCTCTCAAGGTTTGGTCTGTTCCAATTGTATCTTCCCATTCTGTAGCGAATGAAGCAGATTATAATTTTTGGTGTTGCACAGTTGACACAGTCCGTAGTTTGTTGGTCTTGCACCCAAAGTCTGAAGTTATGCAGGTATTGAAATTGATCACGTATGGCATTGATTCTGTAATACAAAATGTTCAGGGTCCACACTAGAGAGCTTCTTCCATGATATTGCGTTTCCAGCACCTGTCATTTAAAATGGACAATTGGTAGGTTCGACTTAGACCTTCATATTGGTGGGTCTCTGCACGTCAAAAGTCCAGTTGTGCCGCATTTGAGTTACCGTGCTCCTCAATTTGGAAATGAGGCCTGCCATGGTACTGTGATTATGGGGTCATCTCTTTACAAATAATTGAATCTAACCTTTAGAAATTTTTTAGAAAAATTTTTTTTATGTATATTTTGTACCAATGAAACTTTACCACAAGAACAAAAAACAAAATGTAATGTGCTTTTTTCAAAACCTTGTCACCAAGTGGTTGCGTTTTTTTTTTTTTGGGGGGGGTAACCAGTGTATATCCATCATTTTTTCCCTGGATGCTTTGTTTCCGGTTGGTGGTCAGCGTTCTAGCAAAATGGAGAGTTTCTTGTTTGACCATCCCGTCCTAATTCTCACCATCTTTCAGACTTCATAGAACAGATTTCTAGGATCTCTGTTTTTGTTGTGGTTATGGATTAATGTGATTTCTGTCCATTAATTTTCTGGTTTTTCTGGCTACTCCATATATTAAGATTAATCTTCTGACGTGCTGTGAGATATTGATCATGGTGATACAGTTTCCATATGCATTTCTGCAGTCTATCCATTATTCAAATTGGCTTACCATTCTTTTTAGTATTTCCGTAAGAGCTTCTGGTTGCAAGACATCTTGATAGCTTTCCATAAAGCCCTTCTTCTCGGATTTACCCATATACACTGTTTACAATGATCTTAAAATAACGGCTTTTTTGACTGTTATCCGGGACTCAAAACGTGCAATACTGTAAAAAGGGACTCGAAACGTGCACATGACTGAAAAAAACGTGGTTGTTAACTGTTGTGAAGTCCCAGCTCCAGTCAAATCGCTGTTATTTAATGACTTTTTTAACAGTGTAGTTGTTTCTCTCCCCTCTGCAAGATACTCCATTATTCTTTGAGCACGGATTCCCTTTACCGAGGTCCCACTGGAGTTCTGCAGGTTATGGCAGATCGATCACTTGTATTTCTTCTCTGAAAATCGTATTTTTTTTGCCTTCCCTATGTGGCAGATACTCTAATCATTTTATCTAACAAGTTAATCTCAAGGGTGAATCTCCAAAGTTGACAATTTTTCAAATGAGATTTCTCAAAACTTTTTTTCATATTTCGATTCAGCATCCGTCACTTTGTAACACAACTGACGTACAGCTCACTAACATTCAGGGAAATGTCCGCTGGGACTTCCGAAGAAAATGAATTTTCGGCGATGTTTTTTTCTTGGTTTTGTTGCATGCAAACCAGAATCCGTTCCTAAGACAGTTTCACTGCATAACAAAACTCAGAAGATATTAACAATCGAATTAACGTGGCTTTCCACACTTGTGGGGGGGTCTTCATAACAATTAGTTTTTCGAATTTCATTTATTTTCCATACATTAATTTTTCAAGTTCAACTTTTAAGTTTTGCGATACAATGTCTTTATATTTACAATTCTCACAAATACTCTTGGTGCATTTTAACTTAATTTTACCCGTATGTAAAAATGCAAAGAATTCACGTAATGGCGTGTCATTTTGGTAATTGAATTTTAAAAAATTAACATAAACACATCAGCAAAAAAACTGCAACACTTGATTTTTGCCTTTGATTTGGATCTGTGCTTGTAATTTTTTTTTCTTGCAATGATGTTGCACTTTTTTTCCATGGAAGACAGACGTATGACAAAAATAAGCTAAAAAAAAATGATAAGCAATGAATGGGGGACTGTTGTAAAGGGTAACAGAACCCTACCAAGGTGGAAGTTTGATGGCCTCGCAGGGATCGCACTGATGGCGACTGAGTCTGTGTCAAGTGATATACAAGGACGACTGGACTGCCCAAACGATGAATTTTTGCTGAAGTTCCTTCGCCGGTTCTTTCGCCCACACGTTATTCCATGGGAGGAGCCGATTGGCCGACCGAATGTCTCTTCATGCAGGGCTTCTCAGCATACTTCCAATGCAATGACCGACCCATTCATATACAGGAACCTGTTATAACTGGTAGATGCAATTCAGCAGGTACCTGTTTAACTGACTCAATGTATACAATGCATACTACGCTATACATCAGGTACATTGGAAAGGTTACTGTGCCTTAATAACGTATTGTACCCGCGTATGTCCGACCCTGACTATTAGTAATGTTTCTCTTTACTCTCTAAATAATATGAAATACCGTATTTTAAAAGGGCCCTTGTTGGGCATTAACAATGCCAACCTGCAAGTACCAAATCGATGGCTCTTAGCCACTACACTATCGAGTGAGGATGGGGGAGGTGATTGATTTTATCCTACATAAGCTTACGGAATAAGCGATAATACTATTTGTGATGTTATAGCACTGTATGCAGTCTATACATTGAGTCCAGTTATTACAGGTGCCTGCTGAATAGCCAGTAGCTTACCAGTTATAACATGTTCCTGCTATGTAAATTGGTGGACCACCAATTTCCATTTGAAGCAGCAGTATTGTACAGCCTCCATTGGGGCCAGCCAATCACCTGATCTCTACCCAATAGATGACCTGTCGACCAGTTAAAATGTGAAGCAGATCCACACACCAACAATCTGGTAGACAGTAAACGTTGCTTGAGGTATCATTGCATATGAAGGAAGTATTGAGCTTATTTACTCTCACACACTGCAATGACAAAACATTAACCCCCCATTTTGTTTTGAAACAGTCTTTAACCTACGGCATTACGTAATTATTCCAATGTACTTTTCTTGAATTTTTAGGGGGAACTTACTTATTTGGGAACTTGGGGACCCTTTTTAATACTAGTCCTAACCCCGTCTAGCGCAGCCTTTTTTATGCGGTTTAACCAAGGGACGGGTTCCACCCTATGGAATTAAGTTTACAAAAGTACCCGAGCCTTATGATATTGTTCATGGGGATAAAACGATTATCCTCTTCTTCCCATTGATACCACAAATCAGTACCAATATACCTAATGTGGCGCCAACATAAGTCATTGTCTTTTCCACATAAAATAGGCCGAAAATCCAATTTTGTGGATTAAAGAGTCGGGATCATCCCGATTTTTTTTCAAGAAATCATATTACTCTTTAAAAACCCGAACCACGCAATTACGCAAATAATTTTCCCTTCACTTCATCTGGCAGCGTGCATAAGTGTACTTAAATCTTTCAAAGGCTGTTTTTTTCAGAACTCTCGCAGTTACATCTTCGACAGTATGCAGAACCACGGACTATATTATGTTTGTTATGAGTGGACAAATGGGATGGAGAAACGAGATTTAGGAAATTGCGTCATACTACGTCACGAAATGAAAAACGTGTTCACTGTCCTGACTGCATGCACAATAATTTACTTTTAATTATGTACTCAAGACGGGTGATGGACAAAACAATCGAATAGCCGAATCAGTATTTTTCTTGGGGATGCAAAGTAACAGGCGATCTTGAGGTATTGAATGGAGAATTCATGAAGGACGTTGTGGTGGAGAACCAACACGGGGAAAGTAGGAAACGCATGGAAGTTAATTTTGGTACGTCTAGAAATGGTACAATCTGAGAATATCTCGTTTACGGTAAAATTTCAAATGAGGAAATTTATTGGAATTAGAACCATAAATTTATTTAATTATCGTGTTTCAATAAATTAATATTACCATTGAGGTGATTTTCAGCTAAAATTCCTCAGATGGCTCTACCTGCTAACTTTTACGTATTGATTTGTGGATTTTTAAATATATTTGACATGGAGGACGTAGGTCGTTTTACATACCTCATGGATATTTATTAGGCAGTCGCAACATTCTCATTGGACAATTCCACCGGTTGCCAATGTGCATTATTTTGCCTACTTCCCGTTTGGGGAAATACGAACTCGCCCTCCTATACCATTTGCAAAGCTGTGTAGGAAAATTCGCCGAACGTAATTAGCCCGTATCGATAGAGAGGCTGCTAATTAACTGATGTTGGCGTGGAATATTTGATAAACTTCCATGTTGTGATCATATTAGAGCAAAAATCATGCGCAAAGTGGAGCATATCCTCCTCCCTACAATTAAATAAATAACAATACCATGGTAAAAATTCATTCTTAAATCCAAAGCCATCAAGCACCTAATTTAATGGCTTCCATTTCACCAGGCTAGTTCCAATGCTTCCACTAGCAGTTCAAATAGTTCAGCTCGGCAGAGCGCCTTTTTCCAATCTGGCCGGCTTTTTTCTCCTCGCGCATTTTCAAGAAGTTGATAGAAGTTTTATACAAAGGAAAATTAAAAACCACAACAAGGCTGTCGCCCTGAATAGCACAACCACTGCATCAGACAACAATGGGTATTGTGGGTTTATATCTAGAGCGGCCGGGAATTACAGCAAAAAGAGCTCAGAAAAGTTTTGACGGCGTATTTGTTTACAAACATCCAACCCATGTGGATTTGAATCCTCATGGGACATACAATAGCTTTTTGGGGTTTTGGCCATTTAATTTTTTTCAATTTTAGTAAATGTCCAAAACGGTCCAAGAATTGTCCAAACTAGTAAATCAATCGAAATGCATTCCTTTCTTCAAATAATCTATCATAACATGTGCATTTACCTTCAAAGCGTCATAATTAGTGAATATAATGGAAATCATTCCAATTTATAATTTTTGGGATCAAATGGCCAAAAAAGGTCAAACTTGTCCAAAAATAGATACATCATTCGAATGCTTCCTTCTTAAAATAATCTAGCAGAACAGGTCCTTTACCTTCAAAGGAGTCATATTTAAGTGATCTAATGGAAGTCCCCTCCAATTTATAATTTTGGGGTCAAAATGGACACAAAAGGTCAAAATAGTCCCAAAAATATGTAAATCCATCATATTGCACTTCTGTTTCTCACGCTGGTTTTCATCAGAACATTGCGTTTACATTCCAAGGGAACACAGATGAGCGGATTGAGTTTATTTTGCAAGCCATTTCAATTTGGCATATCTTGGTTCGAATTGGGCCAAAAACATCAAAATTGTCCCAAAAATCCATAAATGAGCCAAAATGCCTTCCTTTTTTTCCTTTTTCCAAACCAAAATTCTCAACAATCATGATGGGAATATGTAAAGTTTTTCTTCCCAGAGAACTATAATTACTGAATAGAAGTAGTAGTCATTTCATCAATGATACGTTTGTAGGGTCAAAGCTAAACAAGTTCAAATGTTGTCCAAATTAGGTCAAAATGGCCAAACAAGTTAAAAATTTGTCCAAAAATTAATAAATTAGGTCTAACACCCCTTCTCAAATAGCTTAAAGGAACATATTCATTACACTTCCCAGGGACAGTCATTAAGTAAATAAAGTCAGCCTTTTCAATAACACATTTTGGGGTTAAAATGTCCAAAAGGGTAAAATGTCAGGGTCCAAATTTAAAACAAAGGGCACCTACCCTAGCCCCTTGATAATTACAGTGTATCACACCCTACTAACTTACAAGACTTTCAGTACCTAGAAATTTTCTTGTGGAATAAAAATTATTTACAATTTCCAATTGATACCAGATATAGAGGAGAAGTATATTCTCATATCAAAAATCAATCAGGTATAAAACTACTTTTAACATGTAATTGTCTTTGTGTTCACTCAGAATGCGAATAAGTTCAAAGAACTTTATTAGTGGATTATTGATTTTATTTTATTCATATCTAAGTTCGTCTATTCTAATGTATAGCCCTACAGAAATATTGTTACAATATTAATATGTATTTAAAAACTCATTACAAAGTAATTTTATGCTGATTATAAAATGTCCATTGTAAACTTACCATCCGAGATCTAGAAAATCAAACCCTGGCCCACAACTATTTTTCAATATTACAATAGAACTCTATAAAATTCACAGGGGACTGATTAATGATTGGTTTCCCATTTTTAGTGCTTTTTGATACATTTTGTGGAAATTTAAAATTTCTTGTCCGATTTCGCTACTCCAAAATCTATGACTGGCTAACAGTCTATATACCATGTTTACTTAATCTTATCCTTGGGATTTAAACGCATATATTCTTTTGACCTACTGTGGCACAAAGAAACATAATGTAAGAGTAAGACAAGTTGATACTTTCTTTATCTCCCCTTTTTAATTGATTTTGATCATTTTGGGATGATTTGTCCATTTATTCCCTTTTGACTCAGAGCTCTATAAAAGTTAAAAAGCTAGCAATCATTTCACCTGATGAAAGGCAAAACATTATAGACCTCTTTTTAAAATAGGGCATTAAAATGGATTTGGCCATTTCAACGCAAAATCTTCAATAAGCCAACTAGCTTTCTATTCAATTATTATGAACACCTTGGATGAAAGTGATTTGACCATTTTGGAACAATTTTGCCTCTTTTTGGTCTTTTCATCTAAAATATGAGAACTAGAATGACGAGCACTAAAGCTACTTATTGCCGTTTCCCTTGAGATATAACGGGGGGCAAATGTTTCCTTGAAAATGTTTGAGAAACGAAGGTATTTGGACTGAGATATCCATTTTTGGCAAAATTTTTACCCGCAAACTATACATCGGAATGACTTCCATTTTAACCACTTAAATATGACCCCTTTGAAGGTGAATGTATCATTTTCTATCACTTATTTTATAAATGCATGTATTCGACTGAATTTTAACCTATTTTGGAGCAATTGACCTGTTTTGGTCATTTTGACCCCAGAATTTATAAATTGGAATGACTTCCATTATATTCAACTTAATCTGACTCCGTTGAAGGTAAATGGACCATGTTTCTGATAGATTAATTTAAGAAAGGAATGCAATTTCGCTGATTTACCTATTTTGGACAATTTGACCTTTTGGGCATTTTTTTTACCCTAAATAAAAAATTGAAGGCCACACCCCATACGTTGATGTACCTCCCATTGTGGTATGAATCCACTACGTTGGACCTTTGTAACAAAACACGCCGTCAAAAGTCATATGTGGTCCTTTGGCCGGCCGTCTATCTCAGACTAATAAGCTCCCGGACACAGTGTGCACAACAGACCCACCATGGGTGCGCCAATTTTTTGTTTAGGCCCCTTCAATTTTAAACCACTGATTTTCAACCTCCAGCAAATGATCAAAACAATTTGAGAAATAAATATCAATAATACATACATGTGGAAATCATGGGAAGTGTTTGTCGGTTCTTAGCATGCATACTTGATCAAGTCTATATGGTTGGGTACAATAAATGATTAAAAAAAATCATATTGCAATGTTACCATCGATGTTTACATATTTGGAATGTCGACACCCAATTACCTTTAGCCAGACTCTAAACTGTGATGGAATATTGCATATAAATCCTTACTCTGGAAAGGATCTGATTTTGAAGCGTTAATGTCAGAAATATTCGTTTCATCGTGTTTTCCGAAACCGCTTCTTGTAGTATATGGACTTCTGAGCATGTACTTAGTACAGGTGATGAATATGCAATAATGGATGAATGCATGGAAGGTATATTTTGGGAATTTTAAAGCTAATATCGATCAAGTCAGACGGAAGCGTGATCAAAGTGTCGCGAAGGACATCCTATCATCTTAGTATAATAGAAGCGGAAAAGGCTGGGAGACGGAGTGCATCATTAAAAATTGAGATTCATTTCAATTGCGCCTGGTTCCTAGAGAAAGAAAGATAGAAGAATAAAGAAAGCTACATGTAGATAGAGAAAGAGGCTAATGGTGTGTAATGCCAAGGTATTATAACTGATATTAAACATTTAAAAGAAAGTAAGAGACGGAATAAAATAAAAGAGTTAAACTTTCTTTACGCCTCTCCATTTCTTTAAAGGCATAATTATCTTACATTATCTGTTTCTTCTGCTTCTTTTGCTGCTGTTGCTTCCCCTTTCTTCTTCTTTGTCTTGTTAGTCTTCTTGGTCTTTTCATTTTCTTTGTCGAAATGCTCTCCTCCTTTTGCTACTTCTCTTTCTATGTACATCTTCATATTCTTCTTTATCTTCTCCATATCCTTAATGTTGTTCTTTTTCTTCCTCCTCTTTGCATTTTTTTCTTCCCGTCCTCTTTCATTTTAGTGATTAGTAACTACATGGTTGCTGTTGCTGCTTCTCCTTTCTTCTTTTTCTTCTTCTTCGTCTTGCTCTTCTTTATCTTCTTAGTCTTTTTGTTCTTTTTCGTCTTCTTTGTCGTCTTGTTCTCCTCCTACTACGCGATAATGACAATTGTTCTTCGTACCATCCTAAATAAAAGATGGATTAATTCTTAGAACATATTAATCATTTTTACGATGTGAGAACCAAAGTCCATTTAATTGATAGATCAATATTCATCTGGCAGAGTTTAATATACAGCGATTGGCTGTTTTGATATTTTCTCAAATAATATTACCCATGCTGTAGACTAGACATAATATAGAGGTATGCACTGAGTCCAAGCTATCTATTGTGCTTTACATGGTGTTCTATACTTAACTACTTCAGCACTGTGTTTATTATGGTCAAACATCCTTTTTTTCTATCGATTAGCTTAGAACTTACCGGTGTTTCATTAACCTGCGAGCCCGGGCCGGTGCACGTACAGTAAGAGACGGTAAATGGTCGTTTTCTATTGCAAATGATTTACCGGCAAATACCCATGTAACTGTGTGCTGGTCAACACGACCTTCGATACCCGGCAAAGGTCAAACAAGAAGATCAACCCCTACGTACAAGATTGACATTTAAACATGATTTTAAATTGTCCATTCCTTCCATTTTCTTTGATTCATACATGTAATTAGTATTTGTCCAAGGGCACTTTGTTACACGCTCTGCGTTTTACAGTGTCCTCGTCAAGTCGACTTTGTTATGTACAGATATTTATAACTTAGGTGATATCAAATTTTATTGGCTGTAATTGATAATGTTGAATTTAACAAAAATGAATAAATAACAACAATAATAACCAAAATAAATAATGATGATTATAATACTAATAAAATGGCTTTAACTAACAGAATAACTTTAAAAACCTGTTGAACATCGCTTACACGGAGATGGAGTCACGTTATTCCTTGAAAATATTAAACGTCCTTAACTCCGTGGACGTGAACAGCTGTCACGTGACGGAGACTCTTCTTGTCTGTTTTCAATACGTTTACAGCGTAAATAATGAATCAAAATAATGTCAAGCAATAAAGCAGAATGCACGGCTTCCTTTTCATAATAGACATTTTCCTGTCGAGCACACGAGAGATGCAGATCAAAGGGTAGTAGTATAAAAGTATAAAAGTCACACATCTTTTTATAAATTCAATAAAGAAGAACGTGCCGCCTTGAAGACATGGTATAATACCGGCGGTAGAAGAAGATAGGACCAATGAAATTGTAATGATCATATCCATATACAGTCTGGTACAATCAGAAAAAAAATGGTTAAATATGACATTTCAAAATAAGTCATTCGTACATGGCATGATATTAAAGGACAAAGGTCAGGCTTTCCAATGATGTTTGTTTCATCTTATTTGCTTTTTTCAATCCAGAGATATAATCAATTTAGTGCAGTATTTATCAATTGCCAAGGTTTTAAAAATGTAGAATCATTTTTATAATTTAGTTTCATCGGGATTTACGTGATATCTACAAATCTCTCTCTCTCTCTCTCTTTCCCTCTCTCTCTCTCTTCCTTTCCCTCATTTGCTGTCTCTCTCTCACTCTCTATCATCTCAGAATCGTTTTTTTTTTTCAATTAATGAATTTTACAATGATCGAATTGTGTCTTTAGTTACGAGAGTCTTTATGACTCGCAATCAATATGCGCCATATGGCTCGTGGCTTAATGTCTTTCAATGGAAAGGTTTAACATGAAAACGTTGACCATTTTAGAAAGATAAACCATTGGACGGCGAAAACACTTATTTGGAGACGCGCGAGCTGCGTGTGATGTTGGCACTTCTTCGCCCTAGTGTTTGTTTAAATAAACTAAACAAAGGATGCTGAATCAAAATCGATGTTATTAATGCATCCGGTAATAAATGGTCAGATTCACAACAGCCACGTTTGAAGCAAGTTCTTAAGATGAGTTGTCTCTCCGTATGTTTTATCTGTCTTTCGTTTTTGCTTGCTTGTTTTGTTGTTTTCGTTCTTTTAATAACTTCTTTAATATTGTCCTACAGTCCTTCAGTTATTAAATTGGTGAGTTGATTATTTATCAAAGTCTCGAACCAATAACATGACTGATTGTATAAAATCAAATTATCTTGAAGAAACGTGAATTTATGGTGAGGAGATGGTCTACAACAATAACGTTTAATTGGGTTAGGCATTGTATTGGCGACAAGATGTTGTTTTGATGAACAGCATATGAGGTCTTAATATAAAAGTCACTCGTTCTGGCCGTATACCGATCAATACGAATATCAGTTCTTTGTATTTGTAAATCCTTGGTTTTGTTGCTTGACAGTACCGCGGATAAAAAAAAACTTAAATGTATCGCGTACACCTATAGATGTTGTGGTTAATAAAATAGCCATATTCACTAATTGTCCTAGTTACCCAGTTTTCATTATGTAAGAAATGCAAACCCCGTTCCAATAACGCAGGATATATTATAATATCAGTCCAATAAAAAAATCATAAGAATCATCATGTTACAAAAAGTGCGTCCCCATTCAATTTATTTTATTGATCCGTGAGCGTACATCAATACGAAGATGGGGAAGTCGTATCATTCACTCCATATCCGTATCAAAAGACGTGTGTGGACGTGCCTTGAAACACCTGTTGTGTATATCTAACTAGGCAGAAAACAATCTATACTTGAAAACGTAATATTAAGTCTTTACTGACAGAGTAGTTAAGTGTAAGAAAAACCAGTGTTTGCTTTTCATATTGTACTTTATTAATTTCAATGATGAAAAAACGTCATTGACGATACAATGAATGTAAAATAACACGGTATAGACATCATGATCTATAACATGATGCTGAATATTTCTGGCAAGGCCACATATCATTGTTTGGAAAGATGAAACGTACAGAGAGAAGGAAGGCCTGGAGGGAAGGACACCATTAGACATTTATCGATTCCTTGATCTGCAATTACCTACAAAGGAATATAATATAATCTTGACGATTCGAGGTGGTTTCCTATGCAACCGGTTAGAGATGAAACATCTAAGCAAGATGCATTATAGCTTATTGGGCTGTATTGTCGATCACACCCACATGTGGACAAACACCCACACATCGTTTGGGCAGATAAATCTCACATGTTGATCTATTACGCAGACTTGGGTCTTACCACCTCTTTGTATTTGAAATCGCTTGCCAATAAAAGCGATAACGAGAGATCATCACCCCATACAAGAAATATTTTTGTTTCCAGTAGGTTGCCAAAACACAAAATGCGATGTTTTTGTTCGTATTTTACCACTGCATAAAGGGGTTTGCACTCCGTTGAGGCATAACGGGGGTTATCCTAGGGACCCACCCTAATAAAAGCACTTTCCTAAAGGATTTTTTAAATGAAACCACCACAGTTAGAAGGCTTCAAGGAGCATCAAATTCAGAAATAAACTGAAGAAAGTTGTCATAATAAAATAGTGGCAAAACATTGATTTTAATTTTTGCGTAAAAATGGGTGAGAAAAGACACTAATTTGTTTCTTCTGCTGCATTTTCTACGCAAGCACTTCACCGAGCGTTTGTGCTGATTGCTTTGATTGGTGAACGAGGAACTATTTTTACCATTTTAAGCATCAACATAAATTTTCTCATGCCATTTTATATTTTTTTTTTAGGGTACTTGTATAATTTTACCACATAGTTCCTACAGTAAACCGCTACATATTATGTAAAAATTATGTCTCCAATGGCCTACTATACTTTTGCAAAGATTTGTTTAATAATTTTTACTTTTGTTTATGTCACTAGTTGTATGCATTATGAAAATCAGAAACACCGTACATCTGATAAGATTTTTCATTTTTGGCATGGGCACTTCCGGTTAGTGCATAGGGGGGGGGCCTAGGGACCCATTCTAATTAAACGCAAAAAAGTTAGACAAACAAACAATATAAACCAAATATATTGCAAAAAAAGTGTTAAAAATGTCGTCCGGCTGAACCCAAAATTGGGTACCCTATGAACCCCCCCCCCTTTATGCATTAGTGTTAATCGTTAATTTTATTGGTTATTATTTATTTATTTATTTATTTAATTTAATGTTAGGCACAGACCTATGTCGTAGAGCTTAAATTACCTTTGTGCGCAACTATGAGACCCCTTATGAATCATGGAGGTTCAAGATTATCAACTTCCTCGTGGGACCCCGTAACTGATATTTTCAGGCGAATGATATTCAACTGAGGGCCAGTTAACACCTGTTGTCCTTTTTGAATCACTGCTTTTTCTTCACTTTTGTCTTATTTATCTCACTGTATTTTAATTATGCCCTCAGAGGCCACTATCTGATGCCACTCTGGCACACGTGCCCTTATCAGGGCCGGCATCACCAGATGTCAAGTCAATGGCATCTCAGTTCTCAATAACGGGAAGGTCTCACTAGGGCTAAGATAAACGTAATCGAACACCCACTCATACGCACCAAGTCACTGCAATTCTCCTCCAAGAGATACACGCAACTAACAGTTCCATCCTGAACATCTACGGCTACACCCTAGCTGCACACACCGAGAGCGCTACCATGGGATTGCCAACTTTGCTAGACTCAGCCATGGAAAACAAATTGAAACCTCACCTGCGCTCACCTGCAGACATGGGCAACGACCCAAATTGCAGTGTTCATGTCACCAATGTTCCCTACAAGCCACCTAACCATCGGCTCCAAGCAGACTTCCTACCAACTTATGGTGCACCCTGTATTTATGCTGGCGACTTTAATAGCCATAGCATTACCTGGGTTTTTTTTACAGGAAAACCAACCCTGCTGGAGCTACCCGAGGACTGGGCCCTCACAATCCGGTGATACACCTTTTGCACGGCCCCAAGCAACCAGACACTTTCCACTATGGGAGGTTGGACTACGTCTAACAACCGATTTGCTTTTGAAACTGGACACCATCTCCATTCACGTACTGTTTCGACCGCTTTCCGAAGTCCAACACAGACCATCACTTATCGCTCAGGAGAGCCTAGCTAAGCCTGTACCAACAAAAGCCAGTGAAAGGTGGAACTTCCGCAAGGCAGATGTGCCAGGTCAAGAACCTGGTGGATTCAGAAGTGCCAACCTAACGACACCCAACCTCCTCCAACATGGACAATTATTACACAGCACCTTGTGCCAACTCTTTATCAACATAGCAAAGACGACCATCCCACGCGGCTGTCGTCGCAGTTATATCCCATCAGGGATGAGGAATGTGACAATCCTGTACAATATCCTGATTCTGAACCCGGGGAAGAAGCGTCATCCGGCTTCAGATCTGACAAACTTCTTGGACAGGAAACGCGTCTTTCCGCGCGCGGGAGGAAACCGGTCCAAGGAAATCGACTTTACCTACTCCAGCAGGAAGGCATGGAAGACTATAAACAGTCTCACCGGCAGAATTTCAAAACCTTCGAAATGTCAATGACTGACCAACTCAATCGCTGAGCAAACTCCGCAAAACGGTCGTTCAAGAACATGATAAGGATCACACTCGCGCTGTCAAAAAAGAGATCACCAAATTCGTCGAGCCCCTGGCGTGGAGGGGTCACTTCAACACCCTTTCACTAGATGAGCGACTATGCGATCAGCCAACTATGGAGTGGAAAGGCCCAGGGCCCTGTAACATTCCAGCAGAGTTCTTGATGAAATGCGGCCCACGATGTCTAGATTGGATCAGGAGTTCTACACATGTGCCTCACAAACCAGTCCTACCCAAGATCTGGAGAGAGCTACTATCATCGCACCTCCCCTAAACCACAACAAGCCTGGCGACCACCCTAAGATACAGCCCATATCACTATGTGTGTCTCTTCAAACTCCTTGACGAGGATGATCCTGGCTCGGTGGAGCCCGTGTCGAAACCATCTGACTGACGAACAAGCAGAATTTCGACGTGGCCGGAGCACTGTCCACCAGATTGTAAAAACTCACCCAATGATATTGAGTGGAAAGCTTTGAAAAGCGCGTAAGGCAGGGTCATCTTGGGGACCTTCTGCAGCATACGACACTGTGTGGCCCAGGGACTGACACTCACCTTCTCAGGACCATCCCGCGAATCGTCACTTGTAAATCATATGTAAACATGCTTGCCAACCGTAGCTTTATTTCAGACCAGTGATGGACCGAGTAGTCGCCGGCGTCGTATGAGGAACGGAGTACCACAAGGATCTGTACTGGCGCCTATGCTGTTCAACTTGTATCTCAGCGACGTAGCTCAAAAACATCTAGACAATATGGCTACGCGGACGATCTTGCCCTCCTCCTCGAGGACAGCAATGGACAAGAAGTAGAAAGCACACATACTACAGACATTGGCACTGCACCATATCTGAAGACCTGGAGATTGAAGATGAGCGAAGCCAGACCACCGCTACTGCCTTCCCACCTACAACCAAGAGGGCTCATCGTCAAGCTTCAAATCAACCTCAATGGAGCGCCACTACCATACAATCCTACACCAACCTACCGGGGAGTCAAGTTGACCGGCAGCTTACATACGGACAGCACCTCGAGTTCGTATGCGTAAGCGTATCTTCGAGGCGGGACATAACATCCCGTGCCGGATGCTGGATCTTCATGGGGTGCAGCCCAACGGACCCTACGCACCACTGCCTTGGCTCTGGGCTACAGCACCCTGTGAATATGCCGCCCCCAGCATGGTGCAAACACTCTCACCAAAGAAGTTGGATACTGTACTCAACGAGAACTTGAGAACCGTCACTGGCTGCTTCCGTCCTACTCCATCTCCATCTGAATTTCTACCAGTGCTTTCAGATTGCACATGCAGCACTTCGGAGAGAACACCACACGACACAAGCTAGTGAATAAGCCCTGCTGGACAACAAGCACTGCTGCATAACACCGTCAAGAATCACACCAACTCGGTGACAGAGACTGCGCTCCTGCCGACCTTTCTGCCGACACGCGCTAAACTCCTCCAGTTCCCCCTTCAACATCTTACGACATGGAATATGCCTGGCTTGATACTCCAAGACAAGACCAATTCTCTATCACCCCTAAGACAGCATATACCAACCTGGAACAATCTCCCACGCACGAATGGGTCACCTTAAACCGGATTCGCCACAGGAGTAGGTCGCTTCAACAGCAATAGCTACCGATGGGGGCTGCGGCATCGCCCAGCCTGCCAATGTGGCTCTTCATCACAGAGGCGGATCTAATTCTCAATGAGTGCCCTACCTTTCGTAAACCGGTGGTCATAGATTTCTCTAACCCCAACAAAACCAAACAGTGAGTGGCTTCTCAACGCTTAAAACATGTTAGTGCTTGCCTCATAGCAAGAAGAATCATGAAAGTGCTGCCAACATCTACATGCCTAGGCGGCCGTTCCCCAGTGGGATTCTCATCCCTTGGGTGCTCCCTAATATTAGCTACTTTTTCCTTTATCTTATCCATTTTCAACCTAGTGGCTAGAATATGTTGAATCATCCGACAGTGAGCCCACTTCGGTTGGATTGGCAGGTTGGCTTTTATGGCGTGTCTGGGATACCAGAGGCTTTCTGTGAACCCAGTAGATTTAGAGGCGCCTGGTCCTTGGGACAGTCGTGACTCAATAGGTGATGCCTTTCTGGGGTACAAGACACAGATCCTTAGTAGGGCGGGCGATTTGCAACTCACACGCACATCAGGATGCTGGGGGAGGTTTGTCTTCAGAACTTTTTCCCACAACAGTGACAGCATCCCCCCTCCACCTCTCATGTCAAATCCATTGTGGTTGCCACTGGTGCTGTGGGACATACATTCTCTCTTTGCTCGTAAACCCCCCTTTTTTGGGGGTTAAGTAGGGTCCATAGGTATTTAGTTCAACCCAACTATGGTCATAATATCTGCTAGCCTTGGTTGTTTGGGTTCATGTTTTCGAAAAAAATGCTAAGGGACCATCTCTGACAGAAAAGGTAACTACTGCCTTGCAGAGTGTCACATGAAAGACAAAGGCTAAAGACCTTCCCCAACACCGAATCCCAGTTACTATTTAGCTAATTGATAAGCTGAATTGTGCACAATGTAGTGTTTGCTGAGGTCAGGGTGATGGGTTTGAAGCAGGATCGATCATTTGTATTCTCTTCGGTGAAAATCGTATTTATTGCCTTTCATACTGGTATATAACTTTGGCTTTCGTCGCTGGGCGGGAAAAAGAACCTATATGTAACTCCAGAGTCATGCAAAACTCAATGTAAAAAGTGGGCCCAGTGCTAAAACCCTCATATGTGCATTTTGGTCATCATCGGGTTCTGGCTTTATTTCATTCCAATTATGATAGTAAATCAAATGGCACTTTATTTCGAATCTGGAGTAAATATTACCCGAGAATATATTTAGAAAGAAAACCTTTCTAGTGCAAGGCATCCAGCAATATTAATTTTTGGTTTTCTCTCGAAATGTTACATATGAGGTTTTGTCAGTAAACCGTTTTTACTACATGTGAGGTTTTGCATTTAAAGGTCAAATGCACATAGAAGGTTTTCCCGCCCAGCGACGATTTACAATTAGCCTGTTTTTCTTCAAATGTCTTTGCATAAATACACCATAACAGTAATTTCAAGTGGTGTTGATCGTATCACTTTCAACTTTGTATATTGACCTTTTACTGAATCTACAAAGTTGACATTTTTTCAAATTAGATTTTTCTCAGAAACCGTTTTTCATATTTCGATTCAGCATCCGTCACTATGTAACACAACTGACGTACATAGCTCAATAACATTCATGGAAGGTCCGCTGGGACATTCCGAAGAAAATGAAGTTCTCGATTTTTTCTTGGTTTCTTGCCATGGAAACCAGAAGCCGATTACTAGAAATTTTCACTGCATAACTGAAAGAAGGAAATCAAAAAATCGAAATACGTGGCTTTCCAAAACGTGGTCTTCATAACAATCTGTTCGAAATTTCATTTCCATACAAGTATTTTTAAGTTCACTTTTAATGTATTGCGATACGTCTTCATATTTTTAATCTTACAACTGCTATGTTTAACGACATTTTTCTCAAATTACTCACAAAGTAATTGGTGCATTTTAATTAACCTTAGGAGGAACCTTGAAACGATCAAGCTCGCCAAGAAATGTGATGAACCTGGTAGCCTAATCCCCCACCAACACCCTTTGAGGATCAGAGAATTCCACGTAATTACTTTGCTACCCAATCCATGACACTGCAGTCACAGTATCCCTATCGATCAACCTGGATCAATGACAGATGGTATGAGCAATGGTCATCCTCTACTTTGAACCTAAAGCAGTTTGTGGACAGCCCATCTAGCAAGCCCAAAGGCTGTGACCTTGATAGGAAAGCATGGGTCAACCTCAACAGACTCAGAACTGGCGTTGGTCGTACAAAGAACTTCCTTCACAAGATCGGAGTAGAACTTTCACCAAACTGCGATTGTGGAGAGCCACAAACCATTAGCCACATCATAGATGACTGTGAGGTCTACAAGTCCCCAAGAGCAATTCCAGGCCTGATCAACCTGCATGATGAAACTATCCGCTGGTTAAAGACGGATCTTCCACTGTGATTTTGGACTTGCACGCACGAACGAACGAACGAATTAATGTTATCCGTATATAAAAATGTCAAACAATTACATCATTCACGTAAATAGAGTTAGTTATTGGTCAATTTGATTTCAATGTTAAGCTATATGCCAATTGTTTCTATTTATTTAAAACACTAAGTAACAACATATATCACAACGACGTCATAATCCCAGGAAGGTCCACATGTCGTGTTATTTGCTAAAATTAGGTCAATTTTCAATTTGCAGTCAAAAATCTACAAACTGGAAATATATATATATATATATATATATATATATATATATATATATATATATATATATATATATATATATATATATATATATATATATATATATATATATATATATATATATATATATATATATATATATATATATATATATATATATATATATATATATATATATATATATATATATATATATATATATATATATATATATATATATATATATATATATATATATATATATATATATATATATATATATATATATATATATATATATATATATATATATATATATATATATATATATATATATATATATATATATATATATATATATATATATATATATATATATATATATATATATATATATATATATATATATATATATATATATATATATATATATATATATATATATATATATATATATATATATATATATATATATATATATATATATATATATATATATATATATATATATATATATATATATATATATATATATATATATATATATATATATATATATATATATATATATATATATATATATATATATATATATATATATATATATATATATATATATATATATATATATATATATATATATATATATATATATATATATATATATATATATATATATATATATATATATATATATATATATATATATATATATATATATATATATATATATATATATATATATATATATATATATATATATATATATATATATATATATATATATATATATATATATATATATATATATATATATATATATATATATATATATATATATATATATATATATATATATATATATATATATATATATATATATATATATATATATATATATATATATATATATATATATATATATATATATATATATATATATATATATATATATATATATATATATATATATATATATATATATATATATATATATATATATATATATATATATATATATATATATATATATATATATATATATATATATATATATATATATATATATATATATATATATATATATATATATATATATATATATATATATATATATATATATATATATATATATATATATATATATATATATATATACGATCATTTACATCTTTAAAACACAATCACGATTAAAACAATTTTCATTTCCCTTCACTTAATATGCACGCGTGCACAAGTTACCTAAACTTTCAAAGCTGTTTTCAAAAAAACTCGCAGTTAAGCTTATTCGACAGTCTGAAGAAACCACGACTTTATTATGCTTGTTTATGAGTGGACAAATGGGATGGAAACGAGGTTTAGGAAATTGCAGTCATACGACGGTCAAGAGAAATGAAAAACATGCTCACTGTCCTTACTGCTGGCTGCATGCAAGATGAATTTTACTTTTAATTATCTACTCAAGACAGGGTGATGGACAAAAACAATCGAATAGCCGAATCAGTATTTTTCTTGGGGATGCAAAGATAACACCAGTCTTGAGGCGATTGAATGGAGAATTCATGAAGGACGTTGTTGTGGAGAAACCACAAGGGGAAAGTATGCAAAACGCAATGGAAGGTAATTTTACAGTCCGTCTAGAAATGGTACAATCTGAGAATATCTCGTTACGGTAAAATTTCAAAATAGGAAATTTATTGGAATTAGAAACCATAAATTTTATTTAATTATCGTGTTTCATAAATTAATGACATATCAAATTGAGGTGATTTTCGAGCTAAAATTCCTCATATGGCTCTACATGGCTAACTTTTAACGTATTGATTTAGTGGATTTGTAAAATTTTACATGGAGGAATGTAGGTCGTTTTACTATACCTCATGGATATTTATTAGGCAGTCGCAACATTCTCATTGGACAATTCCACTCGGTTGCCAATGTGGCATTATTTTGCCTACTTCCCGTTTGGGGAAAATACGAACTACCGCACTCCTATACCATTTGCAAAGCTGTGTAGGAAAATTCGCCGAACATAAATAGCCCGTATCGATAGAGGGCTGCTCATTAAATGACGTTGCGTGAATATTTGAGAAACTGCCATGTTGTGATCATAATGCAGAAATCATGCGAGAAGTGGCGCATAATCCTCCCTAAAATTAAATAACAATACCATGGTGAAAATTCATTCTATCAAGCACCTAATTTAATGTCTCCAATTTCACCAGGCTATGTTCCATGCTTCCACTAGCAAGTTCAATAAGTTCAACTCAGGCAGAGCGCCTTATTCAATCTGCAGGCTTTTGCTTACATCTGCAAGAATTTGATAGAAGTTTTATACAGGGAAGATTAAAACCACACAGCAACTTGAACAAGGCTGTCGCCATGAGTAACACAACCACTGCACCATACCACAATGGGTATTCGTGGTTTTATATCTAGACTACTAGGCTCCTGGAACCAGTGTGCAAAACAGACCACCAGGAGCGGGGGTGCACCAATTTATTTGTTTAGAAATGGTAGCCCCTTCAATGCTAAAGCGATGATTTCAAACTTCCAAACACAATGTTCAAAATAATTGAGAATAAATATCAATAATACAATACAGTGTGGAAAATAAATGGGAAGTTTTGTCGATTCTTAGCAGACAGACTTGATCAAGGCTATACGGTTGGGTACAAATATATATTTAAAAAAACCATGAATTGCAATGTTAACCAGAGGTTATACTATTTGGAATGTCGAAATCCAATTACATGTAGCCAAGACTTAAACTGTGATGGATAATTGATAGAAAAACCTTTGTCTCATTATGAATTTTCAGGAAAATTCAGTTTCATCGTGTTTTTTTTTTCGAAAAGCTTCTTGCTAGTAAATGGGACTTATGAGGCAGTACTTAGTACAAGGGTTAATGACGAGAAAGCATATTGGATGAAGTCATGGAAGGATAGTATTTTGGGCGGATTTAAGATAACCATCATCACAAAACGGAAGAGTGATCAAAGTAGTCGTGAAGGACATCCTATCGTCTTATTATGAATAAAGCGGAGAAATGCTCTGGACGTCCACGGAGAGTCATGCAGTAAATAAAATTGACGATTCATTTCATTTTGCACTGATAGAGAAAGAGGTTAATGGTGTGTAATGCCAAGTATTATAACTTATATTGAAATTTCAAGGAAAGTGAGAGAGATGGGAATAAAAATAGAAGTTAAACTTTTCTCTACAATCCCGATTTCTTTTAAAAGGCGCGGAATTATAAGATCGTACTTATCTGTTTCTTCTGAGTCTTTCGATGATGTTGCTTGCCCTTCTTTCGTCTTTCTTCTTGTCTTCTTAGTCTTTCTTGGCGTTTTCATTTTGTGTCCGACTGCTCTCCCTCTCTTTTGCTACTTCTCTTTCTATATACACTTCATATTATCATTATCTTCTCAATATCCTTCATGTTGTTTATCTCTTCCGCCTCCTATTTTCTTCCCGTCATGCTTTCATTTTTAGTGATTACGTAAAACTAATGGTTTACTGCTGTGACTTCTCCTTTCTTCGTTTTTAGTTCTATGTTTTCGTATCTTTGTCGTCTTGTTCTTTCCTCCTACGCGCGGGGTAATGACAATTGTTCTTCGTACCATCCTAAATCAAAGATGGATTAATTCTTAGAATTATATTAATAATGTTTACAATGTGAGATACCAAAGTCCATTTAATGGTAACGATCAGATGCTACTGGAGTAGTTCAATATAAAGCGATTGGCGGGTTTTGAATTCTCAAATAATATTGCCCATGCTGTAGAATAGACAGAATATTGGGGTCATGACACAGTCTCGAAGCTATCTATTGTGCTTGGCATTGTGTTCTGAATTATGGATTGTTTCAGCACTCTGTTCTATACTGGTCAATACATCCCTCGTTATATCGATTTAGCCCTGCAAAAACTGACCGGTATTTCATTAAACTGTGAACCCAGGCCGGTGTAGATAGTAATTATAGTCCGCCGCAATCATAGTCCGGCTTCAACGGTAAGAATTAGGGGCACGCAATTCAGTGGACTCTTTAAGCAAACTTTAGTTTCACGCTTTAATTCGTTATCGTCTATGGACGCCGGACTCGACTTCACGCCGGACTATAGTTGCTTTTCACACCGATGCACGTTTATAGTAAAAGACGGTTAGCCGTCGTTTTCTATTTGCAAGTGGATTACCGGCAAATACCGTTTTTAAATGCTGTGTTGAATGGTCAACCCACATACCGGAATTGACATTTAACACAGTATATTTAAATTGGTCCATTCCTTCCACTTTCTTTGCTTCATACACGTAATCAGTATCTGTCCAAGGGCACTTTGTTACACGTCTGCGTTTACAGGGTCCTCGTCAAGTCGACTTGTTAGTACAGATATTTATAACTCCTACAGGTTATCAAATTGGATTGCCTGTAATTGATATGTTGAATACGACACAAAAAAATGAATAAAATAAATAACAACAATAATAAGAACCAAAAATAATAATGATGATTTTAATACTAATTAAAATGCTTTAAACTAACTGAAGAAAACGTTAAAAACCCTGTGTTTTTGTTAAAATCGATGACAGGGAGGACGGACTTCACTTTATTCCTTGATACCTCCCCTTACTTAAACGCCTTTTTAACTAGGGGACCTGAACAGCTGTCACGTGACGGAGACGACTCTTGTCTGTTTTCATACGTTTACACGTAAAATAATGAAACCAAAATAATGTTAAGCAATAAAGCAGAATAACGGCTTCCTTTTCATAATTACGACATTTCCGTCGAGCACAGGCGAGATGCAGATCAAAGGGTAGTAGTGAAAATAAAAAGTCACACATCTTTTTTACAAAATCATTAAAAAAAAAAAGAACGCTGCCGCCTTGAAGACATCGTATAATACCGGAGGTAGAAGAAGATAGGACCAATGAAATTTTAATGACCATATCTATATATGTATAAAGTTTAATTAGAATGTTGGAATGTGCAGTGGTTATCAGTTGCAAAGGTTTTAAAAATGTATAATTATTTTTATCATTTAGTTTCATCGGGCTTTACGTATCACGTGATATCTACTAATCACCGAAATTATACATTGTGCATTCAGAACAAAGTAATTATATAGCCGAGCCCTTCTGGGCTCGACAATGAGAGAGCTAGTTCAAACAGCAGTGTAATCTTCTTCTCTCATTCTCTCTCTCTTCCTTTCCTTCATTTGCTCTCTATCATCTCAGAATCTCTTTCCTTCCAATTAATGAATTTTACAATGATCGAGTTTTGTCTTTAGTTAAAACAGTCTTTGAGACTCTCAATCAATATGCGCCATATGGCTCGTGGCTTAATGTCTTTCAATGGAAAGGTTTAACATGAAAACGTTAACCATTTTAGAAAGATAAACCATTGGACGGCGAAAACACTTCTTTGGAGACGTTCGAGCTGCGTTTGATGTTTACACTTCTTTGACATAGTGTTTGTTAAATAAACTAAACAAAGGATGCTGAATCAAAATCGATGTTATTAATGCATCGGGTAATGAGCAGAAGGTTTTTCAAGGTCTTATGATTAGTTCTCTCTCCGTATGTTTTATCTGTCTTGTCTTGTTTGCGTCTTTGCTTGTTTGTTGTTTTCGTTCTTTAATCACGCATTTAATACTGTCATACAGTACTTCAGTTATTAAATTGGTGAGTTGATTATTTATCAAAGTCTCGAACCAATAACCTGACTGATTGTATAAAATCAAATTATCTTGAAGAAACGTGAATTTATGGTGAGGAGAAGGTCGACGACAATAACGTATAATTGGGTTAGGCATTGTATTGGCGACAAGATGTTGTTTTGATGAACAGCATATGAGGTCTTAATATAAAAGTCACTCGTTCTGGTCGTATACCGATCAATACATACGAATATCAGTTCTTTGTATTTGTAAATCCCTGGTTTTGTTGCTTGACAGTACCGCGGGTAAAAATAAAGGGCCAGATGATTGCCGTGCTTTTATTTCTATCAGTTAAAACGAAAATATCTACTAAAATGTATCGCGTACACCTATAGATGTTGACGTCGACGACGACGATGACGATGATTTGATTATGATGATGATGTGATGAAGGATATAGTCGAAGGATCAAATTAAAACAAGGCCCCCATTTAAATTTAATGGTGCGTCCGTAATATTCTTTATACCTCAAACTGCCAAAAGTTGACCTAGGCATAAAGATACATAAAATAGCCATATTCACTAATTGTCCTAGTATCCTAGTTTTCATGAAAGAAATACAAAACCCGTTCCAATAACGCAGGATTTATTATATCAGTTCGATCAAAAAATCATAAGAATCATCATGTTACAAAAAGTGCGTCCCCATTCAATTTATTTTATTGATCCGTGAGCGTACATCAATACGAAGATGGGGAAGTCGTATCATTCACTCCATATCCGTATCAAAAGACGTGTGTGGACGTGCCTTGAAACACCTGTTGTGTATATCTAACTAGCCAGAAAACAATCTATACTTGAAAACGTAATATTAAGTCTTTACTGACAGAGTAGTTAAATGTAAGGAAAAACAGTGTTTGTTTTTAATATTGTATTTTATTAATTTCAATGATGAAAAAACATCATTGACGATACAATGACTGAAAAATAACACGGTATAGACATCATGATCCATAACATGATGTTGAATATTTCTGGCAAGGCTATATATCATTGTTTGGACAGATGAAACGTACAGAGAGAAGGAAGGCCTGGAGGGAAGGACACCATTAGACATTTATCGATTCCTTGATTTGCAATTACCTACAAAGGAATATGATATAATCTTGACGATTCGAGGTGGTTTCCTATTGCACCGGTTAGAAATGATAAAATCTTAAACTAAGATGCATGGTAGCTTTTGCCTATTGTCGAGCGCATCCCACATGTGGATACAACAATACACAGTCGCTTCGTAATTGTAATTACAATTCTCACATGTTGATCCATTAATTACAGACTTGGATATTTACCTTTATTTATTTATTATTTATTTATTTATTTATTTATTTATTTATTATGATTCTTAATAATGTCACACTGAAGAGGCATGAGGAACAGAGTAATTGAAAATATACTGCTTGAATATTTCCTTGTTAACCATCACTCGGGTACTACGATAAGTGAGATATGACCTGAACCAGGCAAGGGTAGTGCCCGTTATACCAAAATTGGTTTCCAGTGTTTTAGTCAAAATCTCATGGTCAACGCTATCAAAGACAACACTCAGGTCAAGCAATAGGAGCAAGAGAGTCTTGTTAGCATACTAAGCTTGAAGGATGTCATTTCTAATCTGGAGAAGGGTATTCTTAGTGGACATGCAGATTGCAATGACTCACCAAGATCATGTTGGAACCATCTCAATCAATTTGGCAATGAATTTGATTTTAGCATCTGTCCTATAGCTCTTAAGTGCATCATAATCCAAAAAAGTTTCTTAAGTACAGAGGTATAATGAATCAAGTGTGAGTAGATATGCCTGAACTGTTTACCCTCCTGGTGGTGATCGTAATGAGACAATATCAAGTTCTGTTTAAAGGGTCCATGGCCCGATCGCTAATAGCCTCGTCCCAGAAGCCCCATATTTTACCCGGAAGTGGTCAACATTTTGATATCAGAAGAAAGCTACTATGTTTTCTCATTTACTCGGTTAAATCTTAGCCAAAGGCTGTTTGTTTGGAAGGGTACTGAGCGAAAATGTGCCCCCATTTTTGGTCTGACCATATTAATTTTACACAGTACTCTATGTGGCTTATAAAATCACGTTTTTAGCCTCACTTCAAAACGGGAATTGACTCATCCGGCGCGAAACTTTACAAATGGGGATTTTTGGAGTGAAGATGAAAAGCTTCATATCCTTAAGATCCAGGCCATCTCCCCTTTAATGAGCCATGAAGGAAGATGTCCATAGTGTAGGTCTGGTTGGACATTTGGCCAATTATTTAACATGCAGCTTCAGAATCAGAAAATGCTTTAAAACCTGGCTATAGCATTTGCAATCCCTCTTAACCCGGGGTTGAAGAGCTCACATCTGAATCAAGGTGGCATCTTTTGAAAATAGCGGCGTAGCCTACGGGAGCTCTTTTTTTTATTTATTCCAGGTCCAGCGGAGATAATGGATGATTTAGTTCTTGTTTGTACAATCTTTGTGTTCCTCTTCGCCTCCTGTTCAGAATTTCGCATCCCCGTCATTTCTGTGAGATTTCTCCTATTTAAAAATCCATTGCCCCCCCTCTTCATGAACGTTGTCATATTCCCGCTTCCTCCTTGCTTAACGAAACTATTTTCGTATCCCCGCCTCACATCTCCTTCCCCATCGCCCGTGTAAATAATGACGCCTTCCAAAGAAAACTCTTGACCCAGGCAATTCTGCCGATCAAGGTTTCCTTGTAGAAATGGGGCTAACCTGAGCAGATCTAGCCACTGCTTGAGTTTATATACCAGCGCACAGAAAGGAACGTCTCTTGTACCACTGTTTGGAGCAACAATGCCCCAGACTGGACCTTTTGGAATTAGTGAAGTGCCAGACATATGTACCATCCCGTCGGATCATGTTTGAGAAGAACTGTGTTTGGCACGAGAAGAAGAAGACGAAGAAGAAGAAGAAGACGACAGCGAAGAAGAAGATGAAGAAGATAAAGAGCCTACGAAGAAGAAGAAGCGAAGAAGAAGACGAAGACAAAGAGAAAGACGACGACGAAGAAGAAGAAGACGACGAGAAGAAGCGAAGAAGAATAAGAAGACTAAGACGACGAAGAAGAATGAATTGAGTGAAGCACCAGACATTGTACCCATCTCACGCGAGATCATGTTTGGAGAACAACTGTGTTTGGACAAGAGAAGAAGAACACTGACGACGAAGAATAAGACGAAAAAGAAGATGAAGAAGACGAAATAGAAAAGGGGAAGAACAAAGAATACCTAAGAAGAAGAAGACGAAGAAGAAGACGAAGAAGATAAGAATAAGAAGCAGAAGACGAAGAAGAAGATAAAGATAGAAGAGACCTGAAGACGACGATGAAGAAGACACGACGACGAAGAGAGACGAAGAAGACAATAAGAAGAACGAGACGAATAAAGAAATAAAGAAACGAAGACGACTAGAAGAAGACGCAGAAGAAGAAGAAGAAGACACAGAATAAAAAGCTAGACGAAGAAGAACAACAACCACACAACCGGTCTTTTTGCCCTTTGAGATGGCACCCTCTGGAAATGGCGTCGTATGCAAATTGCCACCAAACTTTTTAATATTGTTGTCATTACCTTTTTTCATGAACTCCACAACTCTACGGTCAATTTTAGCTATGATGACAATGTTATTTTTTTTCCTTTTCCGGCAAGGTACCCCTCTGTTTAACTGGCCTTTTGGTGCTCGCAGCTGTATAAACCATGGGTCGGTTAGCCAATCATATTACTGCATGTTAGATTGGGGATTTAATTAATCAAATGGTTTGTGAGCCTAACGCATGTCCTACTATCATTGGAAGTTTGGAAAGATGATATACATGTGACGCCCGAACCGACTTTAAAAGTCACGCGAGAGTGGGTCAGAGTGGGTAAGATTATTTTCAGCTAACCAACTCGAGAACCTCTATACCTGTACTATCCAGCTATACATAGCTCGCAATGAAGTAAAAGTTTAGATTCCCATAATTGTCAACCCAAATCAATCATTTTGGTGTTTTATCAAAGATATGACTACTTGCCTTGCCATTATGTACGATATTTTTGTTTCTTATATCTTATATCATGTTTCTTATTTCTTAAAAGCTCTTTTTTCCTTTTTGGTATGTAGCCTTTACGCACCATTTTATGTACGACCATTCATGCATAAATTATTTACACTATATACTTCGTTATTTATTTTGTTGGTATACACTGTTCTGATCACGTGTCCTACGTATTTGCCACTCGGTCACATGTTCCTAGTGCTGCAGCACCAACCAGTTTAAGAGAGTGGTACCGGGGCCGGAATAATAACATTTGTCATCATAGCTAAAATTGACCGTAGAGATGTGGAGTTCATGAAAACGGGTGATGACAAAATTAAAAGTGGTGGCAATTTGCATACGACGACATTTTCCAAAATGGAAGCCATCTTAAAGCCAAAAACACCTAAGAAGACAACTTTGGTGTAAAAAAAAATGTTTTTTTTTTTCTGAGTCAGAGAGTTCAATAAAACTATTCCCAAAACTATAAAATGCTGCATGTGCCGATATTTTCCAAGATGGCTGACATTTTATTGACATAAACCTTACATTTCTTATTATATAGCCTATGAAGATGAATGTGTTGTCAAATTAAAGATTTTCTGGGTCAAGGAGTTCAATAAAACTATTTACAAAACTGTCAGATGAATATAAAAGTAATGGAAGTTTTCATACGTCACTATTTTCCAAGATGGTCAATATATAAAAGGTAAAATCCTTTATACCTCATGCTGTACAGCACCTAGCATGCCTAGGATGACGATTTTGGTGACAAAGTGGATGTTTTTAGGTCAAGGATTTCAACAGCAATATTCTCAAAACAGTCAGATGAGTCATGAGTCAAAATATTCATGGACTACCAATGTGACACCCAAAATGTGACACCTTGACTACTCTATATGTTTTCACCTAAAACATATATCTGGAATTGCATGGGAATTTTGATATTTTGGCCGGTATTACTTTAATAGAAACTATTCTTTGTTTGTTTCAGATTATGTCAAGAGTAAGATGGCCCCGAATTTCGAACAATAAATGGTCATGGCCACTTGCACACCTATTGGTAGTCAGGAAGTTAGGAAGTTCTAAGGAGGAGTTACTGAGGATTCTGTGTTGGTATTAATGGTTTAATGTATTTTATCACTTTGCCACATTAAGCCTGACATTGCAGTAAGTTAACACTCTTGGATACTTGTATTTAAAATAATGGGCTATGTTGGGAAAAATGTGACAAATAAAAATGAACATCACTTTTATATTCATCCTACAGTTTTGAGACACCAAAATCATCTTCTTAGGTTATATAATAAGAATTATACGGTTTTCTTTGACGAGATATCAGTCATCTTGAAAAATAGCCGCGTATATAAATTTCCATGACTCAGACAATTCTGGCAATTGTATATTGAACCTCTTGACCCAGACAACATATATTCCGACACTAAATCACGATAGTAGTGCTATTACCTTTAAAATGGCGGTCAATTTCGAAAATGTTGGTTTATGCAAATTGCCATCACTTTTATTTTTGTCATCACGTATTTTCATGAACTACACAACCCAATGATCAATTTTAGCTATGATTGCAAATGTTATTATTCCGTTCTTTATCTCCGTTCTTTACGTGTTTGCTTTATTTACTACACATTTAATTTAGTATATATCATATGCCTCCAGACAGAAGAACTCAAACTCACAACAGTTTTCAGATCAGTGCAATTTGATTAGTGTGTGGATTTATTCCAACTATTCACAATTTTTTGTTGTCAATTAAAGCGCTTCAACTTAAAGATACAATACTGGTATATGAAATCAAATAAACTTAAGGCAAAAGAACATCCTATTTATTTACAATTCCCAACTGAGTAAATCCCTCTAGTACTCCCAGACAGACCCATCCGTGGAAAGGAAATGTAATTTAAGGATAGCAAACAGTATTATTTAAGTTGAAATCCCAAAACTGGTTGAATTCCCCTAGCCCCTCCCAAAAAGCCCATCTGTGAGAGAATTTTACATTTAATTATAGTATAAACAATGTAAGGAACATGGATAACATAAAGCTTGACACTATGTGAGTTTAAATTAAATGTGGACTTGTAGAAGTGAACATTGCCTCCAATCTCTAACCTACTTACAATGATATAAACAGACTGAATTTAGTAATATGATAAATTACGACATACGAAACCCATACCAACGGTTTTCAAATCCTGATGCATGAAAAAAAAAAACCTCTGTGAATGGATTACAACATCAGCCTGCAGAGAGTTAGTCAATTTTTATCATTATATCAGCGGTTTATCTGCTCTGTCACAAAGTCATGAATTTTAATTTAATTTAAAGTATAAATAATAATTAGCCAACCAATATTCCACTTGTACTCTGCAAGTGGAATATTGCAAATCCCCCCCCCCCCCCTGAAATATTGGACCATTTATTTTGAAACAATAGATAATTGTTTAAGAGGTAACTACAAAAGGAACTGGTGGGTAAGAAAAGCTTCCTCCTTATCAATGGTTATTGAATACAGGGCATCTTAATCACAAATAGCGGAAGCATCCATCCCCATGCTGGTACACGGTGAAGGCCATCAACTAAACAAAGGAATTGTTTTTAGGGTCAAGACACGAGCCTTTTTGAATACTTTCGCATTCCCAACTGCGACAACTGGTGCGCGTCTTGTTATTGATATTGTAGGGTGGTGCCAACGCTTACCAAGCATTCCCCCTCCTCCCCATTATAGTATTGCCTTGGAATATGTCTGACCATCACTACCTGGAGTTGGAAGCCATTGCCCTAATTTCCTTTTAAAGTTTTGCTCCCCCTATCCTCCCGGACTATTCCATAGGTTTTAGCTTGTAAAGATCACAGTTGCTACATTCAAAATTACGTGGTATGATATGATATCTGTAAAGCAATCGGTTAAACTTATTGCGAAAACCTGCAAGTCGTAGGGGCCAAGTTCCCCTCCACACGACAACCCCACCACCAACCGTTTAGTTTGTGTATTTCCTTCCCCTGCTTTCGCGACAATACCGTCCCCAATAAAACCCTGTGGCGATTTGGACCTGTACGAACAAAGAAAAAATGAAAACAGAATGGTATGTAACAGTGGAGGGATCAAGTAACTTATACAAGATTAACTGGCGGCTCGCATCACATGACCTACAACATTGCATGAATGTACGCATCCATGTTAATTTTGAATAAATGAACCCAAAAAAGAAATTTGAAACATTTTGGGGCAAGCGTTGTAGCACTCAAAGTAATACTGTAAAGAATAATTTTCAGATTAGTAACCATTACCCTGCACTTTCAAGTCGATACCTTAAGGCACCATATGGGACCATAATCGCACGCCAAGCCCCTACATTGGTAATCAAAACACAAAACTTTAAATAAAAAAGAAGTAAGATGCGGCCTTAATATTACGCTCAAATGCCTGGATATTTTCATCTTCCCCATTCTTTTAACTGTTCTCATACCCCGCAATAGTGCTTCTGATGTGGCCGCCCCGAATTCTTAAACTATGTCGCGAAAACACATTGGAAGAAAGACCCCACCTGTACTCCCTTCGCAAAACAATGCCAAACTGGAACTGTTTAGGGCTCCCCCCCCCACAAAATGCAAATATGGCCCCGAACATTTTGACCTTATTCCAATACTCAACATGGAGCGACAGCGGCATCCAGCAGGATTTTGACAAGCACCAATCCTAAGGGGTAACCGAGTCCCTGGTCATTTTTTGAATACCTAACGGTACACCATACCATCGGTTGGTACGCAGCAACCAGAGAAACTATCCCTACCGGTAAAAACCGGAACGCCGAACGTTTCACTATTTTTTGCTGGTACATGCAATTCACCAACCCTCATAAACCCCCCCAATGCAAGCCACCACAGCAGTTTTGAACAAATTGCTCATATGCTGAACGACAATAGATGGCAACAAAGCCACTTAGCCGTACCAAAGAGGGTATGTAAAAATGTGGGCATCTAGTATCAGCAGTTGAAAAAAAGACACGACCAACCATCTTTCATTTCAACTCTTTACAAAACTATCGGATCAGTTTGGGTCAATTCAATCCTTATTTGTGTGCACAAAGGATATAGCGAAATGTAGTGCCTATGATGAAGTCCAACCTCAAGAGACCTGAAGATATAATGCCTAACATACTGATGGAACAGGCCAATCCCCTCCCCCGCCACAATTCCTCCTAACTAATCCAAACGGACTACAACCTCGCTTAGTACGTACCACGTGCTTGGCTACATGACGCCTCCACAGCCGCTGGGCTTGCACTCTGAGCTTTCCCTAGTAATTCTGGCACTGGAGGCATGTTGGAAAAGCGGACTGAGCTTCTTTCCAAAAGGACCCATCTTAAACGAGAGAGGGCTCGCTATGTTATTTTCTTGCCAGAAATATGTCTTGCGCAGAAGGAAACATTGAACTTAAGACATTGCAGAACAAAAATCTGACTTTCAGATCCTGGGCATTGCGGTTTGACTATTCACAATCGCAACTACATACAAAACTTCATTATCACAACGTAAAATTACATGTTTCCATGACAAACACTCCCCCATACAACTACTGCAAACGAGATCGGAAACAATTTCTTTCCATGCATCGCGGTTTCGAAAACTTTCTGGCCATCTACCCGAAACCACGACCCTGAAAAACCCACACCAAAACCACTTCCCACTTGCGTCAAAAGGCTGTAAATCTTCATCCCCGTACCATATCTGATCGGGGATAATTATACAACCCTTGAATCACGCAAAAACAACAAACCACAGATTAAGATCAACGCTTTCGCTGATTTTTAGCCTAATTTTATCAATTGATAGAGACTTCTATGCCCTGAATTGATTTCAAGGCCTAGAAACATTTTTTGTCGCGGGGCCACTGTTTTCTTCGGCGCTTATGGCCCCCTAGCCCTCTGACCATTTCCTTAAATCCTGAGAATACGGCTGCACGACAATCTGCGATTACACATCAATACACCTACGATAGATATCATCACGATGGCATATCCTATCTGAACCTGTCTCCCTCTTAGCCACGGCCATGTGGTCAAAAATGAAAAAAATTCAAAAAGAGCTGGTGATGAATAAGCCCCCATAGGAGAGCCTTTTTTCACATAGAACTTGGTTTCTCTTTACAACTGGGCCCTAATCGTGGAAAGTCCGTCAGGGGAATGTAAGAAGTCTGAATGCGGATTCTCATCCTTTTTTTTTTTGCCCTTAGGAGCCCTCTGCCCGCCGGGCTCTACAGGAGACGGCAAAACGCCGCGCGCGGGGGGGGGGAAGTTTCTCCTAGACAGAGGAAGATAGAAGTCCCCCTTACCCCGCCCCTCCCTTCCCAGATTAACTAAACTGCGCATCCAAATTTTGTATAATGCACATTACACAAACACCTTGTCAATGCCATCAGTATGGACCCCCCCCCCCCCCTTCTTGAAAGAGAGTTCTGATTACCAAACTTTCCTGCTCCGGTTAGGACCAAACCAATGGGGGAGGTAACAATGAGGAGATTAGGTAAAGGACTTGAATTGAATGGCCTCATTCCTCTTCAAACCAATCTCTTGTTAAGTTATCTAAGGCTGCCTAGGGTTTCCAGCAATCGATTTGACAATTTCCGGTGCATCCCTAGGGTACGACTACCTGAATAAGCCTAGCCTAAAACCTTCATAAAACCTTCAATTAGCATTTTTGCTGAAGACTTCTTCGGATACAAATGACGAATAGGCCAGATCCTCATTCCAACTTGATTGGTTAGGTAATACTGCAAGCCCAAACATGGCCATCCAAAATGAACACAAACTCATATCATTAGAATTTACCAACTTTTTGCACGAGTCATCCATGTCCCCATTTCATTGCAACGCATGCATGTGTGTTGAAGTGGCATTGTGGAGCGTAACAGCCTGCCCTTTGAAGTACAAGCGAACCTTTCAAGACCCTTCACACGCCCGTCCTTTTCCATGAGGTTGGGGTTGCAATGTTATGGGGCCCCTCTTGCTGAGGAAGATGGCAATTGCAGAGACTGGCACCCTGAACCCTTGGGTGACACGAACCCCCCCGGCTGATCCCCCCCCCCCCCCCCTGACTGAGCACCCACCCACGACTGAAAAGGTCTATTGGAACCCCTGTGGACTGGAGTTGCCACATATAAAGCCCATAACTCCCCGTCAATGACAGCCCAGGATCTACTGAGGTGGGATTGTTGCTCATCCTGAACTGAGTATCATAACTTCTCCCATCCCCAACCCCAAAAAAATAGTCAGCAGTGCGTACCAATGTGAGCGTACGTTAGAACTGGCTCTCTTTCACTCTGTCTGCATGTGCCCCAGATATATTGAATGCAAAGCCAAAGCACTAGTCCACCTGTGATTGAATTATCAACGTTTTTGGCTAGTATCTTCCCTACAACCCTCACCCAATTGATTTCACTGAAGTTCCATCCCTTATTTTTTTTATTGACATGATATCACTGCTTTCAACAACATGCCAAAATCCACAAACTCACCACTTCTTATTTGGTCTTAATAGATTGGGGCAACTCCAAACACCCAAAGGACTAAATAGAATCAACCAGCAGGCGCTCTATTAAGCCACTTTGAAAATTACCTCAGATGCTACGGGGCTTGAAATTGACGGTTACCTAGCAACACATTATTGATTGACTGGATTCAGGCGTCGTATCCAGGTAGGAGCGGAGGGGGCCGCGCTCCTCCCGGTAATTTCTGCAAATCTTGCCAAATCAGCCCATTTTGGACAATTTCAGCCTTCCCCCCGGTATATTTTGACGTTTTTCAAATCCTGGATCCGCCCCCGGATTTGATTGATTACTTGAAGTGGATGATTACAATTGGACGTACTAGCAACAACAGTATTGATTGCTCTGACTTGATTGTTAATGAAGTGGGTGACTTAGCATTGACCATGGATGTAGGAGAGAAGGAGAACTCTTCCCTAATTGCATTACGCAACGTCGATTATCCCAATTATATCACTTGGCAACTCAATTGTCAAATCAATAGCAACAAAGGCCGCTTCTCGCCAGGGATATCTTTCATTTTCCATGATCATCGCCGACAGAAGCTGGGCACGCTCGGTTGAACAAGATATTACCTTTGCGCGAAAAGTTAATCCCCGATGCGCATGGTTTGTTTACATGTTGGAACAAAACAAAAAGATTGATCGATTACAGCCGAAATTATGTATTTCACATTCCAAAAATCGGAGATTAGCATTTCCTAAATGAGTAGTACAATTGATTTTTTGTTTTTGAAAACTTGCGTATGTTTTGAAACGCCGTTTTTCTTGAAGTATGATATGGCGACGAAATCTAACACTGAATTGGGAAGAAAATGCCGTTTCTAACCCACGACACCACCCATGTGCCTGTTTTGTTCTCATTTGGTCCCGAGGTTGGTCATATTTACTACTAATTGTTAGTATGTAATATTACACACACGATAATGGTAAAAAATTGTGCTGTTTTGTTATCAAAGTACACATTTGACAGAGATGTAAGAATAATGGGAAAAGCACTTGGATATGGAACCACTGCACAGGTCAAGTTCAATTTCACCTAAATGACTTTTTATAAAATTACAGTATGTTTATAGCTATAATAAGGTGTTTGAGATTCTAAATTGCGAAATATCAATTGTCCCCACCCTATAGTCAGCAGTAATTTCGTACTTCCTCAACAATGACTCATTGACTTCATAATGAAGGATGTTTGGTACGTTATTTGGTAACAAGGGAAGAAGAACTCTAAAGCTATCATTTGGTACCAAATTTCCAGGATCGGGTGTTCGGGAACGAAAATCACAGTGGGTGGTAACCACCTCCCCCCCTTCGGGCTTTTGTACAACCACTGGCTCAGGTAGAGAAGGGTTAATGACACGAGATTTTCTGAGCATACAATTGCATACATTTGCGCTTTGTTGTAAGAGATTCACCGAGACATTCCTTAGGGTTATTGAACAACGAAAACATTTGAACTCCCCTTCTGTCCTGATCGGCCCCAAAAACAAGCATAACTCGGATATCTGTCTGCCACAACAAAAATACAAGCAATTATACATGACGATGGCTTTTAACGGCTTATTGTCCCTCCAGGTTTGATTTCAACTATATATGGTACAATTGTTGAAAAAGGAGGGGGGGTGGGCAGTGCATTGCTGGAAATGTTCTCTTATAAGCTTAATACATTAACATAACCATGACATTTCATGAAGATACAGGGACTATCTCACGGGAATAACTTTCTGTGAATGTTGTTTTGAAATCATACACATTTAAATCACACCAAAGCCACAACCATGGAATAATCGATTATATCTGCATCCATTGATAACTGCCTTATATATCTGTATATTCCCTAAAACATGGATACTATGACATCGATTTTGATTAGGCCTACATTGTAATAACACGGCTACGGGATCAATGTTAAGCTGAATCATGTGCAAGCAACACTGCGTCGATGTACATTACAATGCTGTGGTAAATATGGCGATGGATGTCCATTTTAACATACTTTGTACACGGATCATCTGTTAAAACCATGTATTTTTCTTAAGTGAAAATAGGATATCGCCAAGGGTATCATTTATTTCACCAAAATGTGGCCCCAAAACTTCGGGACAAAATTGAAAAACGGTTAATATTTCGGACACTCTGAAGTTTGGTGCCATTTAAGATAAGGCATCTTTCTTCCCAATTCAACTAGATTTTGTCTCCAAATTTATACTTTTAGAAATACGGCGCTACAAAAAAACATTCAAGTTTTAAAAGCCGAAAAGTACGAGTTAAAAACTAGAATCAATGTATATTTAGGAACAGGCTATCTCGCTTTCTAATAAATGACACCAAATGATCCGAAATGATCGTGTTTTCGTGAGAGATGACGGTTGACGTGGTCCATGTCTAAAAAAAATCAATACTCAGTATTTAATTGTAACATTTATGCCCAAGTTCATGCTTTTATAAAGAAATGCACAATTCTTACAATATATGTCGCTTATATGTTAACTATGTACATCCAGCAAGTTGATGCACATGCTACCAGCATCAATATCGATCTCGTGTTGTATTGTTCCAATACGATAGTTTTACGACCTGTTTACGAGGGCGGCCCGATGATCATCGGTCAAAGGGATTTGGAAGAGCTTTCTCCTTCTCTCATACCTCAATGAGTGGACGTACTAGCAACAACATATGATGACTGACTTGATTGATATGAGAAGTGGATGGTATAGGCCTAGTACTAAAGCATGGAGTATTGTACCCACTGAAAACGCATTGACAGAGGAGTCATACATTATTAAACCAAGCTCACGGCATTTCCTCGCCCCTGCAACAAAGCTTCGGCGTTGTTAACAGCCCAACCGGCCTGCATTTGGTTAGCGGCCTGAATCACTTCCCGGGTTTACTGTCAGTGTTGATGGTTATACGCACGGAACGGAAGGGTGAAAACACTTACGGTTGCGGTACTGGCTGCCTTGCGACCACGAGATTAGCAAGGCCCCGCTGCTGAGATTGTTTTGCACGCCGATCATCTTGAAACGACCAGGAACGGACGACCCAGCGACGGCCTGATTTGATGACGCACTGGACGAAGCTTGCGTATTACCATAGGTTGACGCATAGCTCTAGTTTGCGAACGGATCTGACGACCCACGAATAAATCCACCCCTGTGTGAAATTTGCCGCCGAAGCTGATCTTTTTGTTCCTACGTTTTGGCATGATTAATGTTGTGAAAACGCCAATAACAGAAAGAACTTACGTAGTAGAATAACCAATCTGAAAAGTCCGGTGATGACTTGATAAGCTCTATTTGAAAATAGAATCCAGGGCACAGTTATGTGACGAGTGAGATAGACAAAGTGTTTTAAATTCTCTGCCACACGACCAACACATAGGAGGATCAAGATCTGCTATGAAAAAAAATCGAGTGTGAGGTCTGAACGCACGCAAAAACGTCCGCTGATGGCCGATGGAAACAAAGGAATAAGCCAACTTGATTGCGAGGGACGCACAACAAGAAAGAATGCACTATTAAACAATGGGCACGGATGAACCATTTCTTTGCAGGGGGCAATTTTTTTTTCTTTAGATGGACTTCAGAAAAGTTATTTTAAAAGTCGATATCATTGTATAATTCCAGTTTTTATCCTTCAGAAAATTCTATCCCTTTGGCATTTTGAATGTAGGTGAGTTTTTATATAGATATATATCGTTTGCTCCAGGTCATACGCAATAATTGAACGGCGCGTAGCAAGTTAGCATCAGGACAAAACAATCTACAGGCAAATGATTGACAGGTAGGTCTAGGTAATAGCAAAGAAAATAAAGCAGAAATAAACAAAAGCGTGCATCATTCCCAACTGTAAGTTTATTAACGTTAATTCTTCTATATGTTATCCAGAGTATTTGTTACGGTCAACTTGACCTCTAAACTACTCAAACTCCTGAATAACCAGACCAAATGTTTAAAATATTAAAACAAAGTATTATTTTAATTGTGTGTTAAATCGTTAAACATCGATTAGTATCAATAATCCAATTATTTATCTAGAATAACGTTGTTGTTAATTACTATCTACTAGACATATACCCGGTGTGTGTTGCGACGGGGCTGACAGCAAGATTACTATAACGATTGCAGAAACTTACATACAGTCCTGGTGAATATTCCAGCGCCGAAACAATTCAAATTTCCAATACTGGAGTGTCCACGGACAAACTTGTCCTTTATGAAGAAATCAGCTCTTAAATGACTCACGACGCTCTGAGGTCGATTAACATATAAATGTCCAAAGTGCCTGCCTGTTATTCTTGGATAACTCCGAGGCCACGAAATACAAAACCGATGACGACTACACAATAGGACGAAAACTATTGGATCTGCGACAAATAATACTGAAATAATGTCACTGTCTCTATCAACTTGGAGCAACTGGATGTCACTGTATTTGTACTGCAGATTCTCATGTGTTTTGACATAGCACTTACATTAAAGTCCATGTTCATCAACAAGTGTGAAATCTTGCTTCCGACATGTAAACAAAGAATCTTTACAGATCTTAGAATGAAGAGATAAGACACTGGGCTATATTGTTATCTGACTGCGAACATCTTGTAACATGTTCTTCTCAGGAAGTTATCACAATCTAGTCATTAGAACTACGGTCAATCAGATAATATGCTTATGCACAACACTGTCGTCTTAGTTCTCCTCACTCATTAATTTATGATTACTTTTCACATGTTTAAACACAACAATAAATATCGGTCACAATGATGTGTATTTTATTAAACTATATTTATGAATATTTCCCAGGTAAAGCACTTAAAACTACGTATACGAACAACTCTTACTAATCTAGAAAAAAGACCACTTACAACGACGTGGTCATTGTAGCAAATGAATGAAATATGAGCTAGTAAAGAGCGTTAACCGTTCATTAATGTCGGCATCTCACTCGTTCATGTCGAAGTCTATCTTCCAACCAAAAGAGCACCCGGCTTACGATAACAGTTATGTTAATAGCATTGTTATAATGGCACAGATTTTAACTCATTTCCAGGTTTCATGTCACACCTACGCTAGAAACAACACCCTCCCACACACACACACACACGCACACACAAACAAATCCTCAATCAACGGCCAATTGCATTAAACCATTTGTCTCCAGAAGAGCGTGGTTTGTGGTAGGGCGCTTAAAAGATCTAGAATGTACGGGGAGTGTGAGTGTCCTTAGGATGTATTTATATTCCCCCTTGGGGGTCCGTTCCCGAAACTCAGTCGTAAATCTATTCTTCGTGCATACTATGCCATGCCTGAGTGAACCAATTTGTCCAAAGCACTGTGTGACTGGTATGAAAAGGTCTGTTATGTTGGACATACGCTTGAGTTATTATACACATAGTGTTACGCACCAGTTTGGGGAACGGGCCCCAGTATTTAATATAACCTGGATATCTGTTCATGCCGCAATCACCACTGAATGTTCCTTTAAAAGACGGGTGTAGCCGGTATAATGTTGAAATCGAAAGTGTGTCCATATATTATCCAACACCGTCAGCTACCTGTACGTGACTACACATGCATTTAGAGTTTCATGTTCTTAATTTAATAGCACGCTTGGATGTCTCGAAGAAATGTTTACTTAGATATTCATTAATGCGCCGTGTTTATGATTTGCAAGCTACGGCGGGCATGACGTCTTATCTGCGCTGTAATGATTCACATCACAAACCGATTTTTAGTATCTCTCTAGAAAAGGTTCGACAAACTTTACGTTACCGTATTCTATTTTGTAATTGTTTGTTTTACAGAGTATATTTGGCATTTGAGAAAAGAAAAAAAAAACGTGTTATTGACAACATTCCCGCGGTAGGCCCATATGTCTTTGCAAAAGAATCTGCACAAAATGTTTTGGTGGTTTCTTGGCACCATTGACCTGCTGATTCCCGATCTTGATGATGCAATTTTGTCATTATTGAGCATTTTGGGATAGAGAAAAGGGAAGGGGTTAACAGGGACAAAAATTGTATTTTTTTTCGAAACGGGGTTAAAAACGGTAACTAATAATAATAATAATAAAATGCATTCTTATCCCTGCGCGCTCTACAGAGAACACACCAACACCTGACAACAACTACTTAAAATACGAAATTAATATACAACTTAAGGAAACCTAACAAATCCAAAGTTAACAAATTTCTAAACATCAGGTATGTTTTCAGGAGCCGTTTGAAGACACTGGTGGAAGGTGCCTCACTAATATTAACAGGAAGCTTGTTCTACAACCTAGTATCAATTACGTTAAATGATCGGTCGCCAAATCTATGCTTGGTATGAGGGATAACAAGCCGTGTAACATCAGAAAAAGACCGTAGCCTTCGTCTTGTACCATCGGAATTACTATCCAACACATTATACAAATTAAGACCATCAGTAAGGTATGATGAAGAGACTTATACACATAAAGAAGGATTTTGTATCTGATACGTTCCTTAACAGGCAACCAACTTGAGTGATCAAAAGCTTTGACGAGCTCTGGTCACGACCACATGCGAACACCGGGCGCGCAGCTTTATTTTGCAAGCACTGGAGCCTTTTGAGATCTATTTCAGTGGCACAATATTGGCATAGTTAATGCGGGATAAGACCAAAGATCGTACAGCATGGTTGCAAGCATCAAAAGTGATAAACCTACGTATACGCCATAAATTACGAATATGGTGATTTAATTACACTCTTACAGGTAGCTCCGATGTGATCGGACATACTCATGGTGGAATCAAACATAACCCCAAGGTTCTTTACACACACAGATACAGGAACAGAGGTGTCACCAAGATCTAATCGTATTGGAGACAGATTTTTCAAAACATGGGGCGTAGCAAAGACAATAAATTCTTTTCGTGATTCATCTGCAGCATGTTATTTTACATCCAGGTGTTTATATCAGATATACAGCTTGACAGGTTCTGAAGAACATGCTCACAATCACCCCGAATCTTTGGATTAAACTCACAGAAAAGCTGAGTATCATAAGCATACGAGTTATCATCATGATTCCTAATAATGTCACCGACTGGGTGAGTATACATTATGAAACCTTGCGGGCCTACAATGAGGAAATAGTATTTGAAAAGATGCTGCTTGGACATTTCATGGTTACCATCATCGGGTACGATCTGCTCCTGAGATATGATCTAAACCAGGCAGGAGTAGTGTTTGTGATACCAAAACTGGTTTCAAGCCTTTGAATGAAAATATGGTCAATGGTATCGAAGGCAGCACTCAAGTCAAGCAATACTAGCAAGACAGCCTTATTAGCATCCAAGGCTTGAAGGATGTAATTTCTAACCTGGAGAAGGACTGTCTCAGTAGAATGGTGCAAATTAGGGGCAAAACATTGTTTTCAAATCACGCGAAAAATGGGCAAAAAGATGGAAAATTCAAATGACCCTTGCGAATACATCAAACTTTTTGAAAACTTATTTTATGTTGATATCTATTCTAGAAGACCCAAATTACATATATTTTTACGGGTGTTGCAAAATACACGTCATTTTCCCATAGACTTTGTACAGTAACGGTTTAGCAACGTCCACAATGAAATTGTTTGTTTTCAGCACATAAATGGTTAATTATTTTTAATGTTACAAATAATTGTTTACTTACATGTAAGTGTGAAGATAATCAGCAAAAAATAGCTTTGGCTCTTTGATTTTTAAAACTATTCGCAGACGACTTCCGTTAGTGCACAGGGGGGGTCCATGTGACCCTCACTAATTAACTCATTAACGGCTTGGCCGATTTTTAATTGTTTTGGTATGAAAAGAAGCGCATTTAAAAGCCAGATAATTGCCAAAAATTTCGGCGCAAAAATCCAACGCGTAAGCGGCCAGCGCGAAAACAAATTTTGAGGATCCATAGGAATTTCCCCTTGGTCACTTAAGTGTTAAATCCAAGATTGCAAATGTTGAAAATTCCATTTCTATAATTTTCTATGCTCTAGTATATATTTCCAATTCCTACCTTTTGACCAGGCCTTGGAGCAGCAGATAAAAAGGGAATTAATGAATTTGAAAGGTAGTGTTGAAGGAAGTGGTTGAAGATATCTTGTAATGATCATAAATCAAATGATTTTGTACAAAAAATGGAGATTAATATTTTGCAGGAGTTACCAGTTGCAGTATTTTGCCCACATTCCATTGCCAGGAGGAGACGAAGGTGAAAAAAGTTTTGAGAACAAGTATTATTCAAGGGTCATGCTTGAGGAATGGCGAACGCGTGGGAGACAGATAGTGCGTGGGTCGATGGAATGATACACGTATGAACATTACAATGCTCTTGGAATGGTCGGGATAGAAAATAGGTGGAATGCACCATCTGAGGTTCAGCATGGACCTATAGACCGTATTCAAATATGACGTCAGCCACAGGACATGTTGTGGACAAGATGCATACATAATTCCAGGACTACAATACATTAAGCGTCAATCGATCCCTGTTTAGCGATTGCACATGGATCATTGACAGTTGAATGTATTGTAGTACTGGAATGCGTCTATCTTGTCCACCAACATGCTGGCTGGCAACATGACGGTCTATTATGACAACGACGACCAAACAGTAGTGGCAGACAGACCCCTATCTCCCTCTCTCTCTTTTATCTCTCTCCTCTCTCCTTTACGCTCTTTCGCTCTGTCGCCCCCGTCGCTCTCATTCCCTCATTCTATCCTCTTTCAGTTTCATGAGAGTGGTAATAATATACATTTTTTCAAAAAGGTAAACCAGGAGGTCGTGATCTCTTCTTACTCGAGTTCGTGTTTAAGTATCGATGGGTGTAAAGAGAGCGATGAGAGAGGTAGAGAGAGAGAGGAGAGAGGGGGAGAGAGAGAGAGATTGGTCCGTGTACAATATTTCTGTCATAATTATGAAAGTTATATGAAATTCAGTGTTCTCTGTCAATTCATTAAATCTTTAAACGTTGACTAAATATTAAATTTCTAAGCAATAAATGAAGGAGATGTTCAAATACAAAAAGACAGGGAACAAGACGAAAGGACAAAATGAATTGAAAGGGAAAAATGCTAAAAAGGACTGGACTTAAGATATACTAGAGGCAAATAATTCCATATGGAAAACTTACTGTAAAAGATCAACGTATTTCTTACGGTGGAATAAAATTAAAATAGGGTTTTTTCCATGCAATTTTACGCTTGACCGTAATTTACGGTGAAATACCGAAACAAACAATAAAAAAATAAAGTGTTGTAACGGTAAAACACCGTAAAATTAATAGTAAACCGTAAATTTAGGTAAACGTAAAATTACGGTAAAATACCTTGCAACTAGATTGCCAGCATTTACAGTAAAAATGCGCAGTGAATCTTTTACAGTGAAGGGACTTCCGACTGAAGACGATCTTGTGTGTAAGGTCCCAGGGTGTTAGGATGGAAACACTACACGCAAAGTGTAAGGCGTTCCAAATATGGTTGGAATATTTGAGTTAGTGAATGTCAATACTTCAGAATAGAGACGAATAAAAAATATAAGGTACAAGCTAAGGCGGTACTTAATACCAGGAGCACAAGAGAGGAACTGCGAAAATTATTTTCCTCGCATGTTTCTACGATGTGTATCAATTTGGATGTTCTTTGAAAGAATGGATAAACGCTTACCTGTTAATGCAAGGTTACAAGTCAGGAATATTAGCTCATTTAGATCCAGTAAAAAAAATCCAGAATAAAAGAACTAGGACAAAACAAAAGGATATATAAAGAAAGCCTGATATGGTGGCAAAAAATAGATCGTTTTAAAAATGTTCCATATCCATTTGATGTCTTCTAGTGAGGGTATAACCATATACCCGAGGCAATAACGTCATTGATGGATGTAAGAGGGTATTCTAACGTCCACAGAGACCTTTTTATGTACTCGTTTATAGATTCTTGCATTTTATTGTCTATGACCGCGGTCTGATAGTACCAGTGTTATGTACAAACACTCGTCAGGAGAGAAGTAGTTTTGGAGTAGCTCTTTTTGATGACCTATATCCCCTGAGTGTAGACACAAAGATCTAAGACTTGCAAAAACATCGTACTCCTGCTATGCGTATGTCTATAAAAGAGCTCTCGCTTTCTTCCTCTTCTCTTGGACATATGATGTCGTAGACTTTGCAGTCTGCAAATAGAATCATGAATTGGTTAAGATAACCCAGATACTATACGTGAAGAGCAGTTTCGAAATAAAAAGGACTTTTATAAATGGAGGAAATTCGGTGCCTAGACAAATTAACAAAGGTAGAAACAAACGCACATCTGTTTGGTTATTCGATCACGTCCCGGTACTTTTAAAATACCAAGCAAAACAAAACATATTAAACATGTGAAACAAAAAAACTACAACAATAACAATACCTTAATGATTATTTGACCGTTTACATTTGAAACAAGGTAAAAGCAATAGCTATCGTAAATAAGGTAAGCCAATAAGGGATTATAATATACCACCAATGATAATTATTATTATTTCAATAATGTCTATAGCATTTACAGGAATATAAGAAAAGATGCTGCGCATAACGTAAATGCATTGTGTTGGTGCGTAGGTGAAATACATTACAACATCGACTACTGAAATTGTTCTTGTCTCTCTCCCACAACACACACACCACACACACGCGCGAGCGCGCGACTGTACACACACAACACCACCACACCAAACACACCACACCACACAAACACCACCCACCCACACACACAAAGACATGAAAGCCCATACAAGTGAGGGTGTTCAACTGGGAAATTTGGGGTTACCTACCTAGAGAGGTTAAAAAATTACCCCCCTTTCACACCGAGAATAGCGTAATCCACGTTTTTACAACACTACAGGCAGAGAGAGGATCCCCTATAGAGTCACTCGCTTTTTTATCCTCGCTATTTCCTCGGTTCGTCAAATTTCCTCGGTTTGTAGTGTGTAGTCATTCCACACATCCTCGTTTCTATGGGATTTGAACAAACCACAACACACACACACAAACACTCAATCACTCCACACACACAACACAACTTCACTGGCGAGGATTAGCTAAATATAGTTCCATGAGAGTTCTGGAAGTCGTTGCATGCTATATTCGGTTTATGTGGATTGTTTATTCAACGCTAACACGTGTAGACGAACATCAGAACTATTGGCAGAACCTCAATTGGTGAGTAGATGAGGGAGGTAAAGGTTGTTTCCGATACAAGAATGTGGTTACTGCTCTCCATTGTGCCGAGGCTCAACCCCCCCTTCACATAATGACACTTCAGACGTTGAAGGAGAAGGGGGTTTAATTTCTTACTCCGTTTCGTTCTTCTTCTTATCGTTTTAATATTAGCTACTTTCGTTGAAATCACTCCTTCGTGGGCAAGGGTAATACTGGTAATGTTTTATTAATTATTGCATTTGACAGTTGCTTTGTTAGCTATATAAAATTAATCAAAAAATATTTTTAATATGGTGAAATTTAGTGTGTTGTTTATTTTACAATTGTGCATTCGAAAAAAAAAATATTGTGTGAGTGTTTATTTTTTTCCCTTTAAGGACGTTTTATACAAGTCCTCACAAGCTAATTATAGGATTAGTTTTAGAGACAGCCCGTCACCCTCAATTACATATAACGGAGTAAATATGTGTTCTTAAGTTGTCGAAAAACACTAATAAGCAAACAAATAGTTTTGGGAACATTTGTTATTGGGTCATTCAAGTTATACGTATTACACGGACTAATTACATTCCCCGCGTAAAAACAATGGGGGGACCTTTGTGTGGATCTGAGAGCAGAATAGCTATAGACGTATTCAATAGGCAGACATGTTGGGGGACAAGATAGAACATTCACAGGACTACAATAAATCACCTGGTCTACAATGATCCTGTGCAATCGACTAAACATGATTTTTCGATTGACAGCTTAATGTATGTTGTGTCCTGGAATGTAGCATCTTTGTCCAACCAAACATGTCTGGTGGGCTGACGGTTCATATGAATACGGTTCTATTTGTTAACGGCTAAAATGTGTGTGATGGCGGATAGAAGTGGGGACTTCATTACTTCTAATCCTATTGCAATACGGTAAAAATAGTAAAATCTGAGTAAGTATTAGCGGTATTGATGTATTTCTTGTTTGAATAGATGCGCGTGATAAAATAACACAAACCAACCTTAACATCCGGATTCATGCTGTATTGACAATAATCTTTAAACATGACGTTCACATTTTCTCACATGGGATTATGGTAACACGAATGCGCCCATAATGTCTTTATCATTGTTGTCTTAAATAGCTAATGAATTTTTGCAATGCGTTATTTTTATTATTGCTAAAATATTACTAGGATTATTTTAAGAACGAAATATGAATGATCATTCTCTACTTATGTTTCTCTATATACATGACAGAGAGACTTATTTAGTTAATGGACCGTTTAACGGCTTTAAAGTAGTGTAGTCGTCAATATGCTTTGCAAGAACGATTGTGCAATTAATATTAGAGGTTTCGTATCCGGACGCGCAGATGAGCATCTAATTTTCACCGAATTTTATTCTTTCTTTTTTGAAAACAATGGTATTCCGTTCGATTTGAACAAACTATGACAGTATTATGGTGCATTACATTCATTGCTGGAATTACTTCTCATTGCTTCAAAAATGAATGTGCAAGTTAATATTTCAAATATACATTTTATTATCGCACAAATATTACGTAAATTTGGGTATTACATTAAATAAGTAAAACATGTTTGACATTGACTTTAATCAAACCTTAAAATTTTGTTCCTTTATTTTACAGTGCGTTTTATTTTAGGTAAGAAAAAAAAAATCATAATAAAAAAATAAGAACTATAAAAGCGAATGTATCACTGCGGAACGTCAATGCAAAGGCCCGCTTACAATCTTACTGATCGCATTGGTGATACCCCCGCGTGGCTAGCGGAGCGCGGAAGAGATACGGTAATAATTGATCGGTACGAGGGGCAGAAAATTGTGCTAATACCTAAAGTCTACAGCAAAAACCAACGATCGCCATTGATAGTTCGCGGACGAAGACTTATACTAACGGTATGCCAATGGCTGCTTATTTCCATACACAGGAAGACATACATCATTCCCGCCCATTAGGAATTCGTAATGATGGCAGTATAAGTCTCATAATATCTTAACTTGATGACAATGTAATTTTAGAGTACCGATTTCAATTGATCGAGGTGCCTAATTGCGCTTGATAAAAATTTCAATGCAGTAACAAAAACTTTCATCTCTTTATTTTATCGCAAGTATCACCAAAAAAACCAAAAATATTATTTCGGGGAAGTAAGAAAAAACGTCCTTATTTTTACTTGGTTTGAAAGAATGTAATATTAATTACGTTACTATTATTAGAGGTATCAGAGATTCAATTACGAAGAAAAGTTCAAACTATCCGATGTTATTAAAATTTAACCACATCAATTTGGGATGCCAAGTGGACAAGAAATACCTATCATGCTCTCCTCCATAATACCTCACAGTAGGATTTTCATTTGCTTCACATCATATCAGTTTAGCCATTGCTAAACGATTGATAAGAAGGTGAAGAAACGCTCTCGACAGACAAATCACTAATACATACAAGCCACCAGGATAATTCTCAGACTTCTCAATACGCATTTTCAAACGCTTTGCCATCAAGAACAATTTAAGTGAGCCTGTGCATCACAATTTAGTTTTAAGCAGAAAACGCAATTAAATTAAGGTTGCTTGCGCAGCTGTATCATAGCATTATTGGTCTGTATAACAGTTGAAGTGTATCCTAATAATGCAAAAACGAAATACAAAATGATAACGTAATGAAAACATACACTGTCGAACGTAAGTTCTGCAAGACAAAAGAGAGAGAATCATCTGTTATGATATGCAATATTGTTCAATGACAATGAGGCAATGCAACATGGGAGGGTTCCCATGTATGCTTAGCTCGGTAGCCCCTTGCCTTAAGCCGCAGTTGGATGCACAGCGCTAGTGTACGTCAAGAATTCCCAAACAGTGTTGAAACTAATGACTACCCGGTGCATCCCATGGTTCCACCGCGCGAAAACGAGCTGGCCTTTGACTCGCACGGCGCAGTCGTTCACTTGTAATATTCATCACTCCACTGAAAAAATGTTACGCGAACTAACACTACAGGAATTCATCGTCGCTCTAGTGAAAGCAAAAATAATATAGATATATAAAAGTCAGCCACTGCCTTAGATAAATGCCTTTGGTGATATTATCATTATTGCAAATTGCTTTTGGATATTACTAGCGAGGAATATCATACACTTGGATTTATTGGAAAATACTTACAACTATTTGGATTATTATGGCGAGCATACGGTAAGTAGATTTGCTTGTATACGATATGCGTTATTTCTTATACTTCATGAAGTAAAATTATCCGTCTATGTTCATCCGCACGACTAGTGCTATTAATCTTTAATGCAGGGTGTAATACGAAGCAGCTGTATATGTGGAAGAGAAGGTAACAAAGGAGAAGGAAAAAGGAAGAGAAAGAGACGGAATGGATGAAAGAGGGGTGAGGGGACTGAAGAACAATAGAATCTGGGGTGAAAAAAAAAAAAGGTGGAACCCACAATTCCTCATGCCGGGAAAGTATATTTTGATCCCAGCAACATTTGTAAGGAAATGATACGTGAGCATGCGATATTGAAATGTTGTTGATCTAACGGCTTAAGAGGATTCTCTTAGATGGTCGAGATACTTCACTGATTTTTACTTGTCTTGCAAGCATTTTGATAATTGGCTTTGCTCATTTGGCTATGGTGGCTTAACGTAAATAGCGTGTTGTGCATCATCTCTGTAACTCTCACAGTCTTAAACATTGTCTTCAGCAGCCAGTTAAATTTCAACACGTGAACGATTAGAGACCGGGGAATATTATATATATACGCAAGTATTGAGCACTCTTTTGACGTAGTGTACAACTTCATTTTAGTATATATATATATATATATATATATATATATATATATATATATATATATATATATATATATATATATATATATATATATATATATATATATGACCTATCATAGTATTTGCTATCACATGTATAGGCAATCAATATTGTTATACTCTATAAATTGAAAATTATTAAAAAGGATCAACCTTTGTCCGGTGAGCAAAAGCTTTCACAAAACCGAGTATAATCTATTCAACGGGTAGCCTTTACAATATCTTTGTAAGATTTGCCTCTACCGGTTACAGTCAAGATTCACCGATTCACAAAGTACATTATGCAATACAAGATTCAATATCCTTCCTGGGTAAATTTCCTTTTGCCGACAACTCAGTGTATTCTGTAGTATTGTTTATATGTTTTGTATTCCTAAAGATACATCGAAACTAGAAGAGGGAGATTGTTTTAATCTTTGATTAAGCTTAACAAGATGATATACTAATTTTTGCTCCCATTAGAACATTCTAACAATTTACTACATGTATTATCTGTTTGAATTTTCCCATGTAAATGATGGAATTTCATCTTGGGTCTTCATACATGTACATGTACGATGTAGTACGTGATGCTATTCACATCTCCTAGTTTCATAGTGAACAACATTTCTAAAGGTATAAGAGTGAATTTCACTCTTTAAAGGTGTCTACACTCTCTAAATGTAAACGAGTGAAAATTTCACTCCCCAAAAGAGTGATACTCTTGTAAACCACTCGAAAATGAGTGAAAAGAGCGAATGTGCACTCAAAAGAGTAAAAATCACTCCAAAAAGAGTGGATTTCCACTCATTTTCGTGCTGTCCTTCGTTTCACTCCTCAAAAGTGTTGTCCTTCGTTTAACTCCTCAAACGAGTAAAAATCCACTCTTTTTGGAGTGATTTTTACTTTTTTCTTAGTGGAAATTTGCTCTTTTTACTCATTTTTGAGTGGTTTACAAGAGGGGAGTGAAATTTTACATTTAGAGAGCAGGGTCCACTACAAAGAGTGGAAATTCACCTGTTTCGAGGAACACTTTTTGATCAAATCTTCCAAATGATAAAATTGTATTACTTTTTCAGTTATCACGAGTAAATGCGACCCAAAAATATTCTTCGAATTATTTATTTTTGTATTTATTTATTAGTTTATTTATTTAAAAACGCAAAGCAAAGGTAAAGCCCCAAAAAACATTTCACACAGGCACCCATCGAAATGTTGATAAAATGCGTACTCGTATACACTATGCAACACTATAGTGTGTGTCCAGGGTATATCAGAAAACACTGAAGAGCCCTGCGGCATTTTCAATCAGGTAGACTCGTCGAGGTATTCTAAAAGAGAGTATTACACAGATCAAAAACTTAAACCTTCAAAAGTGAATTCAATATGTTTTAAATTTGACGTATGCAAGATTTGTTTTCAATATTAGAAAAAAAATCCGCAGACCATATTCAGCTGAAATTAAATTTGAGTTGATTTTCTTAATTCTGCATTTTTATAAGTATGAAGTTGAAAATCAAAAGTATATTATTGAAAATGTAGCCTCGCTGTTGGTCTTTATACCAAAGAGAATCCAATCTTTCATCAAAACAAGATCAACATGTTCGCCAACTTTTTATTGCAATTCCAAAACAAATAGCCACATCAATAACTTCTACTACAAAATAATACACTGAGGCTCAAGTATCATAATTATTAAACTCAATGAAAACAACGAAGTTGGGAACATTTCCAATTATATTAACAAATTATTTTCTTTCTGTACGAGATATGTGAAAACCATGCATTTGGTTACACTTTTTAAGTGCACAATATTGGGAGAAATCAAAACATTACAGGAACATTGACATCATTTTGAGGCTCCCAGAGCCGATTTTCCAGAAAAAAAAAATTCAAAGGGATTTGAAGTGCAATTTTGACTAGTGCAATAGGTATGAAAATGGTTTGTTTTATGACCAAAAATGTTATGAGAAAAATTATATTAATTTTGAACTACCTTTATATTTTAATATAATATAATACAGATAAATACAATCATCGACAAATTTCAACCCTACTATCAGTTGAGTTGTACCCATGTTTCAAATACTACATCTTAAAACTTTTTGTATTATGACGAGAATAGAATTTCATCAGCTTAGTATTACATGTTATAACACACTTCTCTCCAAATGCAAAAGAGTGAATTTCACTCTTTTAGAGTGCAGGGCCCACTCCGAAAAGTGTGAAATTTCACTTTCAAAGTTATTTTTAGTGAAATTTCCTCTAAATAATTCACGAAATGATAAAATTTTAACATTTTGTAAACTAACAAGAGTAAATTTGACCTCAAAAATATTCTTCGAAATGTATGAAATTTCACTGTTTAGTAGCGGCCCTATAGTCACTCTGAAAAAAGTGAAAATCACTCTTTTGTATCCAAAGAGTTCCGAATTGGTCATTTTTAAGGCACTGGATTTTGCGTAATAGTAAAGCCTGAACAACCACTTTATCCAGAGCAGTAAGAAAGCGTCTGGGCTAATGGTAAAATACTTGCAATTGTTTTCATTGTATGATTATTATATTCGATTAACAATATACACAATGGTCACAATGCAACTCACATATACGTAAATATCTGTGAACCAACTAATGCATTCTTTTGACTGTTGCATACGATTTCACGGCTATTTTTTCTCGATATTAATCTTCAGATGTTAGAACAGGTTTCAGATAATTTAAACATTTCAGGCTAGAAATTTGTCTGGGATCAAGAATAACAATCAGGAAATAAATCTACTCTACTCTACTAAATGAGCCGTGCTTGTTTCCAAGTAAATCGCTTATTCTTATTGTTACTCCGTCGTGGATCATTGAGTCCATCACACAATGCATCGGAAATGTTCATTTCAATAAGGTCATGTAGGCCTATCTCACAAAAATCTCATTCTTAACACATAAAAACCCTGACTTTGACACTCATTTTAGCCCACAAGGGTGCTATAGTTCTTAGGGAATGTTTAGCATGATCATGAAAATGTCTTGTGGTTCTTAAACTTCTTGAACACTTTTTATCCCTAAGTACTGACATATATTTAGTACAGTCCAGTATAGGCACATTGCAATGCATTGTGGGATTGATTCAAAACACTCTCTGGTCACGGATCAACAAGATCGAATTCAACGATCATGTCCAACCTAACCTTTCTAGTATTAGGATTGTTAATATCGAGATAGGCATATGTATCAAATGTAGGATCAATCTCCATTTCTAATTTTAATATATGCATTGTAAAGTTTGAACACTTTTTATCCCTAAGTAATGACATGTGTTTAGTACAGTGTAGTATAGGCACATTGCAATGCATTGTGGGATTGATTCAAAACACCTTCTGGTCATGGATCAACAAGATCGAATTCAACGAGCATGTCCAACCTAACCTTTCTAGTCTTGGGATTGCTAATATCTAGATAGTTATATGTATCAACTGTAGGATCAATCGCCGTGTTGCAATTCTAATACATTGTAAAGTTTGTATTATTAAAATCTTGAATAACTTTTACGAAATCTAAGAAAGTGTTTATCTAGACCATACACTGAACATAGTATAAACCTCACCTAGCCCTCCTCTTATTACAAGTGTTCGCGCTTCATGGATGTTGTAGTCCAATTTATTATTTAAACAATATCCTACCTAAAGTAATTTCCTTGCAACTCTTGATCAATGGGGTGATCCAAATTATTAACTAAATCTTGCAAAAAAAAAAATTAATAACTTAAAGCATCAGCTCTTTTTGGCAACTCATAAAAATTATGTTAACACTTGCAGCCATGACAGAGATTATGACACTCCAGGCACATTGGAATGCGACAAGCATTGTATACATGCGAGCACCATTTATTCAACAGCTGGTCAAAGGTGTATACATGAACTTTTTAACTTGTTTCTCTATACTAACACGTACCAACAATAACGGCTTAAATTTAATATACTCTTTCAAATATCGATGCGGGTAGGGTATCAAAAACATCTCTACTGCACACATATACTCAGCTACTGTGTCTATACTGTTACATGTACATACAATAACAAGTCTACATTTAATACACTGTATCAAACATCTATGCGGACCGAGTGTATCAAAACATCTCTATTGTACACATACTAGGCTACTACTAAGGCTATATTATTACATGTACCTACAATAAAAAGTCCTCCTTAGGATGTTTGTATTTTTTCGGTGATATTGTAAATAAATCTCAAATTTCTCTCTATATCGTAGCTTAACCATACCGATTGTATCTATTTAAAGGTAGGGACCCTATCAACAACCACTCCCCAACAACTTTCCGCCATCAAAATTAAGATTTTGATATCAGTAGAATATAAGACCAAGCATTTCCAACAAAAATGCCTCCAAATTTGGTCGGCCACATTATAAAAAACATACACGTACACCTATCCTACGCCCAATTTAGTAAACATTTTTGCTTCTACTATCCAAAGGGCGGGACCAATTTAACTCAAATTTTGTAATCCGATGTTTTTGATAATATGCTTCCATGTGAGTGAGAAATCAACAAAAGAAAAATAGGATCATGATCGGGTCAACCACCTTTATCTTTACCTAATCATTCTACCTATGATTATTTGTATGATTGTACCCAATTCTTGTTTTGAAAACAACATTTTCTATATCGGGAGGAGACAGAGGATCATCAAAGTGAAAATGGCTGATTGACCTCATCTGAACATGCTCTTTTTTGATCAATACTTAGGGAGAGGCAGTATCGCTATATAGCTTTTAACGCACACGTGAATGTTTTTTGACTTGGTATAGTTGATGTGATTGACTGTTAAGCCGTCTCTAAGCGACACTTTAAATGTATTAGAATTTTATTAGGCGAGTTTGTACATCATCCTATGCATTGCAAATTAAAATTTGGAATGTGTTGGCGAAATGTCGTAAGTTTGAATTTTGGCGGGAAACAAATGAAGAAATCTGCGTATTAGCGAGTGTAAGGTGTTAAGATAAAGCCTTTTAGCCAACAGCCCTTCGCATATGATATTAGCGGTTTTAGCTCATCGTCAACGTTAGTTCATCTCAGGTTACTTTGTAAATATGCTCTCAGAGGCTATTGTAGCTATAGTATTGCATATCCGTGGTACGTGTTACCCACTACTTTTTGAGATTAATGCCTGAGCGAATCGTATGGGGATAAAGACATAAAAATATACTGACGTATACTTGCCATCGTCGTCATGACGTCATCGTAGTCATCATTTCATCATCATCGTGATCATGATGATCATTATTCCTTTTTTTTCAATAATTTTCTTGATTTCTTTATCTCTAATCTGCTTCTTGTTAATTTTTTGTCTTATAGTGTTAAACGTATGATTTTCCTTGGGGAGATGATGTACATTCATGTATATGTTTTGTTGTTATCACTTTCTTATTTATAGTAGGCTTCTAATCCATGTTCAATACGATTGAGAGCACACACCCTCAGCCGGAATGATAATTATATTTTGCGATAGTAGATCTAAGTGAGACTTCTTGCATATATCCACGAGGATGATATTGATGTTGGGTTCAATCATCGGCCATGCGGAGACTAGGCCTTTGTTACCATTACGAAACATATTGTGTCCACGGTACAAAGTTACTCTACAGAATCGGCTTACTGAACTCTGATGCATTCAGTTGTACAATGGTCTGTTAATGATTGAAGGACTTATGCCATGGTTGGCTGGGATGTTAAATCCACTTTGCTCTAATCTCTTAATACAAAGTTGACCCATTTCTGATGGCCAAATAAAAACTTAGTTGTGTTATGTGTGCATTAATATAAGAATGTATGATTTCTCCAACGCTGTGATAAGGAATGATATTCTGCAGTGTCAAAGGTAAGTTATGGTCAAATAACAATGTTTAATTAAAAGAATTGCCGGTGTTTTCATCCTGATACTTCAATTGAAACATCCAAGATATCTTATATGTGAAATAATGTATTTAGGTCAACACTTATTTACGAGCTACATTACTGTACATTGTATGAGTACCATAACTTTTTTACCTGTGGCCATTAAAATATTCATCTTCCCCTCTCCGTGCATGGGAAGCCTAATATTTTAATTGAGTCTCACGTTATTTGATACTACGTATACGAGTTAATGTGTTTTAAATGTGGTATCACCAGCTTCTCATCTGTTACATGCTTTGTGGACTATTATTATTCGAACAAACGAAACAGGCTTAGTGCAGCCATTGGATTACACGCCTTTATTCCTCAGAGTAATAAATGTTATGATAAACGAAATAAATGCGTAATGCCAATGGGTAACTGAGACTGTTTTCGGTTCGTTTTGGATCGAATAATGATTATTCCTCGATTATGTATTTTCAGTTTCAATTTTTTTGTGTATTTGATAAGGTTTTTTAGTTTGTTTTTTGTTTATTTTTTAATCTGAATATTCTTGTATGATTGTGTTGTTTTCTTCGTATCATGTTTGTCACGAACGTCTTCCATTGTTCAGCTACCAATGAACTATCTTTATTCAAACCGTTGGTCGGCTCTTCATTATTGCACACTAATCGTTACAATCATGGCTGTGTCATCTGCAAATCTACTACGTGAATACAAAAATTGTTGGCAGGATTGAAGTATGATTCTTGACCTTAATTGCAATCCACTATATCTTAGATTTGTTTTTTTAAAAACACATCTCCATATACTTTCATGGTTTAAGAAAATGTAAGAAATCGACTGAAAAAAAGATGCGCTAGATATGGCGGGTTTTGTAAGCACCTCCTTGTTTCTCCATTCCTATGGATTTACACACATTAACTTGTCATATCATGATGTCTTTGTCAACTTCCATATGTTTAGTTTCTTGAATATTTCAAATACGGATTAATCAATGAATTCTTTATAACTAAGGTGCCAAGTGATATGACGAATCCAACAGCAATTCACCGAACACCACAAAAGCTCGGCCATACCTGACTTGAAGAATGTGAAGTTCTTTGCAGAGAAGATAAACTGTTGCCCAATAAAAGTGGGCGAGAGGCTATCCTTATCAGAAAGAACCTAGCCCCACCCTAAATAGGGACGGGGGGGCGTGAACTTTCAAAACTTATGACTTTCTCTTGAAACACCTATTTCAACTTCAAGGACGACACTAACGTCTGGAGTTAGGAGAAAGTCATCAGTCAACATACAGCTTCCCTCCGCTGAAGAACGGAGAAAAGGTTTCCTCTGAAATTTCGGATCTATAAAACGTGAGTGTTGATGACCATATTACTCTTTTATTCCACACAATTCACCTGTTTGCACACACAAGAAAACAAGATTTTTCCATTGTTTAGGATATTTGTCAGGTTTATCCCTTCATTGGCATAGCTTGTATCCATACCTAGATACAGTAGTAGTGTTGAAAACCCTTTTCATTTACACTTCAGGATTAATTGGGTGAGATTTTGTGTGAACATTTAATCCCTTTGAGGATCAATAAATGAAGGTTATGCTAATCATAGATCAATTAAAAAACAGATAGCAAATGTCATAATTACTTTACTTTCATATGCCTGGCCCGCCGTTATTCGTACATTAACGCAATATCTTTCTTAACTGTATAAATCCCATTGGAATGGAGGAAAAAGAGGTGTGCTTACAATATTTGTCACATCTGGCTTATTTTTTCAGTCGATTTCTTTCATTTTTTGAACACTTGGAAGTATATTAGATTTCCTTTATTAAAACAACAACAAATCTAGATGATTCAGATATTTTGTCAAGGCCATCTGCAATCCTTGCACATTTTTTTTTATTCACGTAGTATAGGTCTGTGAGTATTTCCCCGTCTACAGGACACATCTTCCTTCCTGGCATTAACATTGCTGATTTATCATTGTATAATCCCATTCTTCTATGTGCATGAACCAATCATTGTGTTCAATGGCAGAGACCTCGTTTTTTAAGTAGTTAATAGTTTATGAACTCCAGACACAGATTGAGATGGTACTCGTTTGACTTTCTAACAGTTGATATATTGCTTGCCGATGATCTGTTGTGGAAAATCCTCCATAGAATCCTTGCCTTGTCGCCAAGGTTGATTCTTTGTCTAGTATAACCTGTACATGTTATCCATACTTCTGGGGAATTTATTGTACAATAGTTAAAGTAGTTATTGACTATCATGCCCATGACCTGTTTTTGCCTCCATTTTAAGATTATGATTCTTACTTCTTTAGTCATGTGGTATATTGCTATTTTTAATAATATTGTTGAATCAAAACATTTTATAATCTAGTTAGATAGATAGGCTAGTTTAGCACAGCAGAAAAAAGCTTGCTCTGTAGACTGTTCGAGAGAGGTCACAAAATTGTTTAACATCAATTCAATATGTCTTTCATACTCACAAGGAGGCCGAGCAAAATTAGAACCAAAAATGTTAACACGTGGGGCAAAGGCATTTTGATAACAACTAATGTGCGCACGGGCCTTTGTTTGGTATACTCTTAAAAGATGCAACGAGAGATTTCACATATCAGGTGTCCATAAAAATATTGCTAATCCTGACTTTTGCACCGATGTAAATTTATCTACCAAATATATTTCCATCTCAAAGGATTTAAAGCTGAGAATTGTTTATATAGTACAAAAAATTCTAATTTCATAATTCAGGCTATGTTTTCTATTGCAAAATGAGCAGCTCAAAACCTTTTCTTTTTAATTTCAAGACATTTCTATAGCCAAATGCAAGTTAAGAAATCTATTGCGTGTCTAATTTATATGAAATAACTACATATGGTACAATCTATGGATGCTTTGAAATCTCTCGTCGCACCTTTAAAGTCAAATATATGAGCTTTAATTCGTCGGTGGAGTCATATACTGACCTATTTGCAAAATACGCATTTCGAGAAAAACGCCTTTGAAGATTTTCCGATTTTAATTTGCTGCATACTGTTAATTAAAACATATATTTCATAAATCCTAGTGGAAAATTGAAAAAATAAGTGAAATTCAAAATATATTTAATCAACTTCAAATTTATTTAAATATGTGAAAAATATGATGTTAAATAAAATACACCACTGTGTATAAACGATAAAATAGCAATTTCAAAGTGTAAATAACCAATACGTCGCGAAAATACTCGTTTATGTTACGCCGTGTGCGCAAAATCGTCACTATGAAAAAAACGAAAAAACAAAAACAAAATAGCAACACTACAGTGAACTGAAAAATACGTCGCACAAATACATCACTAAGTGAAACGGCGAATACTTCACAATGCAGATACGATGCTATGGATGGATTTTCGACAAATACATCATTATGTAACAATTTAACGTTTCGCGAATACGTCATAATACGTTAATTAATATTTTACAAGCCACTTTGCGGTTTGAAATTTGGTGACTTTGTAGAGTAGTGCAAAATAAAGGTATATGCCAAATTTCTCAAAAAAATCCAAAATGTCGTATACGTCACTATGTGACGCGGCCGACGAAGTGTCTTTTATTTCATTCCATTTTTTTTTTTTTATTTATGTATTTATTTATGTCAAGGCTAATCTAGGCATTAACAGCAGTTATCTAAATAGTAACGCTGACGTATTGGCGCCAAGATAGCGATTAACCTCCCTTTTGAAACTCTGCAAGTCCTGGTTTGATGCTACATGAGCGGGAAGGGTATTCCATAAGCCTCCAGAGAATGGGAGAAATGATCTTCTGTGGGAGGCCAAGTTGGAACTTGGGACTTTCACAGTAAGGTCATGAGACTTGACTGAGCGCCTAAGGCGAGGATCAACTGAAAGCAGCTCAGGTAGCAGCTGGCTGAGGAGATCAGGTCTTGTCCATAAAACATGCGGTGGAATAGAGTGACAATTCCAACTGCCCTGGGATGACCAAGTGGTTGGATGTGATGAGTGGCATTTTTTATGCTTCATCAAAATGCAGAGTGTGAAATTGGATTGGTCCGATTTTGCACTATTTAGAAGTTTGTAAGATTACGAGAAACGTGATTTTGTAACATACACAAAATTGGAAGTTATTGATTGACTATTAAACCTATTGTCCAACAACATTATTTATAAACAAATTCTTGTGTCAAAATTTTGATTTCATGTGTCGAAATTTAATTATTGAAAAAAAATCACTGATGACGTCACATCAATTTTCTTAATTAATATATTTTATTTGAAGAAAAGATATCAAAAATCCGCAGATACATTTTGTTGATAAGCTTTAAAAACTCTATATAGTGAAGATTTCAGCTTCAGAACTGTAAAAATAAACTGTCCCGGGGTGAAATGTTAAAACCTTATGTATTTCTTTAAAAAGTTGCATTGCATTGTATGACGTATGTATATACTTGTACGTATACGTACCTGTACGCTTTCTTCTGGACTATGGGTGATAAAATGTACCAACATTGCTACATTTGCCATCACAATGAGGTGATTCTTGTTTATATCGCTAAAATATTTTCAACATGAGCAAAACAAATACATTTTCGAGGTTTCGAACGCCATTCGCACTATTTCGGAACCTTGAAGTTTCACCCTACACATGGAAAAGTGGTATCGTTGATATTTGTAAACTAAAATGAATGCAAATGATGGTTTAATCGAAAGTTATTATTGTTTTTATTCTTATTATTATTTTGCTATAACGTAGGTTAGGGCGAAAATGGCTTTTATTATTCGCTCATTACGGCCTTAGCCCCTAACACCTTCATTTGTATTGTAGATTATTCCGTTTAGGATAACAAAGGAAATGAATATTAATATATGCAAATTCCGAGATTTGGTAAGACGGGTTGTCGCTAAGAGTATTTTGCTATAGACAGTCCATATTACAACTCATAACCTAAGGAAAATGTAAAGTTTTGCCCAAACATCATTATTAGCGTCATGTATTATTGTTTATGTATTTATTTAGTTATGTTTTTTTTAGTTATTTAATAATTTGCTTAGTTTATTGCGACGAGAATTAAATCTCAGAGGGGCTTGTCATCATCACAATCCTTCGTTGGACGAGCGTTAAGACGAGCAAGGCATCAATGTGGTGTTACACTGTAATATATTTACATAAGAGCTTACATGTTTTCAAGTGTAGTAATCTGTCACATTGAAAAGTACGGTTTCAATGTCTTGAGGGAAAAGGTGAATGTGATACATGTTTCTTATAGTGAGGGTGCTATATACATGTTCACATACTATGATATCACAATGTAAAACCAACAACCTGAAACATTTAAAATGTGTTACCTTCATTTCAGGAGGAGCTATGTACTTGCGGCCGGCTCCCATCGCATACAACCTTCAAAACATGCAAATCATAATATGAAACGAGTGGTGATGGTAGTAATTAGCATACCTTGCTCTTTGATATTGCGGTATTTCACTGAACCATAGAAAATGGGGGACACATTGATGACGTTCCCCAGCATTTAAATAAGTTGGTAATCCTCATATGCCTGCAACATGAGGCGGTTGTCGATGTGGAATTAGGACTTCCATCTGTTCTTCACTGTATCATTTCTTAACATTCCCATCTTTTTGAACATGCTATGATTATCAAACCATGATCACTATCATGATGATCATCACCATTGTCATCTACTATCCTCATCGTCATATCACTTTTCATCTTAAAAATAATTCTTTATTTTTATCATCGCCGTCGTTGTCGTCATCTTGCGCAAATACGAGCATCATTATCGTGACCCCTGTAATCATTATCGCCATGTCTTTCTTTTAAGTTACTTCTTCTGTTATCTGTTCTTTCTCTTTTCATTTACGGTGTCTCCGTAACCTGACCAGGTTTACTTGGCCAGGTTTCGGAAACACCGTGAATTCAACAACATATTCAACAACCTATACAGCTTTATCCCGTCAAGGTTGTTGAATTCATAACCTGTTCAGGTAAACCTAGACAGGTTACGGAAACACCATGCATTTAGGACATTTCGAATTATTCGCCAATTCAGTATGTATCAAACACACCTACCAGAGTTGCAGTACATTGATGGAATTTCATCATCTCCTGCTCTTCTCTTCTTGTAGATCACCCTGATCAATTTGTTTTCAGCAGTTCATGATTTAATTTTTGTCATTGATTGCTCTAAAGGAAAAGCAATTAAGAGGTTCCTGTTCTGTATATAGCTTCAATGTTCCGTCACTAAGCGCTTGAAGAGCATTGATAACATCGAGAAGACAAAAAATGTAAAGTAATTAACGTCACATGCTGTTGAACGTATCCTTCTGTCTGCAATGAAGAGGCGTCTTCGTATGATGGAATTCTCGTGTGTAAATGCATGTTCTGTTGTTCACCATTCAAGCTAATAATAGTTTTAAGCCATTTAATGTATTTTCACATGGGTCAAGGGAACGCATAATCTTACTCACATTTTGCATTTGTTTTAGTTGAAATTTGGCTTTGGTATGTAGGAGAATAAAATCTACGTGCCCCCATAACTTAGTCAAAACCCACACCTGCATTGCACAAAATGTATGTCCTCGGATATTAATTATTGAACAATATATGATTAGTGTTTAAGGTTGAGTACACGCACATTCTGTCACTTATTGACTTGATCATTTGAGGAAGATGGTATCGTTGTTTGTTTCATATTAGTGGTGTGCTCTTACTCTATGTAAATATATTCAACACTTAATGGCGCAGTGACTGAAAAAAAATGAAAGGGATATGCGATATCTAATAATCCATGCGTGAATTGATGGAGACAGATGAAAAAGATAATAATGTGTGTGGAGTTCTAATACATATTATGATACCAGATTTCAATGTCATTGTAGGTTTCTTTCTTGTCTGTTTTTTTTTTTACTATTTATACTCACCCACACATAATAAAGAGATGGATGGGTGGGTGGGAAAAAAAAAAAAAAAAAAAATTGGATGGATGGATGGGTGGGTGGATGGATGGATGGATGGATGGGTTGGTGGGTGGATGTGAGGATGGATGGATAGATGGGTGAAACGGCTTGTAAACATAACTGTAGCTTTCTATGCAAGTGTCAGCATGCTCTATTGCACATCAACATCTATCAATGATTTAAAGTAATAATTGGGTTTGACAGGTATCCTTATGCGGCCCGTACCAGCAATATTCAAACCTGTCCATTATTCATATTATTTCAAAGTATGAATTAGTAAGTTAATAACTATACTATAAAACATTTACTTACTCGGGCAATATAAACCATGTCGAAAGTTGAAATCGATGTCTTAGTTGTTGACATTATATCATTCAAATACCTAGAAAATACGATTGTAATTACAACCAGGTAGTAAGTGCTTGACAATGAAATCATCTTCAAGCTTTTGTCAGAAGGGAAATGGGGTTATAAAATATTGATAATATAAAAACTGTTGAAAGCAAATATATAATGAATTGGTTTAAAATAAATGTTTGTTATTGTACGCCATATTGTACAGGAAACATTACACAAATATGCACCTGTTCTTCTTCTGTAGACTTAACCATATCTATCAAGAGAAATGCTCTATTCGATGCCCAAAACATACATAGATTGTGCATTTTAAAAATTAATTTATTTTCCTTTGCATGGCAAATCTATCCTTGATACTCACACTTACTGTGTTTTCGCAGAACAACTTTTTGTAAGTAGTGTACCACCAATATTTTATTTCGTTTCATCTAACATAATGGAGGCACAAACATTTTGGCTATTAAGCCATTTCAGCCTTGTTCATCCGAAATGTTGCCATTTATACCCATTGAAAAGATAACATGTTGGAAAGTGGTACGATACATTTGTAATGGAGACAATCCTACCTTATTCAAAACGAGTTGTTGAAATGTGTGGATCATCTAAACAAATGAGACTAAAATGAGCATAGTCAGTGGTATGTAAATGGTTATACTCTTAATAAGACGCCTTATTATGTTACCAATTCAAAGAGTTATTTTGAAAGATTATACAAACGAATCGCAGCAAAAATCCATCAGCATATTACCAATGTGAACCACAGAAACACTCATGTATTCGCTTTCACTTTGCCAAAGGCTATCTATGCATTAAGGACGATGACGTACTCGTAGCTTGATAAAATAAAAGAAAGATGTGGATAATACCCTTAAGGCTAGATGTTTGTCAGATGCGAGTCTCATCATACAGCCAATACGTATAACAACACTTTGAAATCATATATGTGTTTTTGCTGGAAGACCTGGAGTTCATATATATTTTAGAGTATACGGGGCATGCAGTTTTGTAATGCATGCGTAAAGGTCATGTGGCGAACTACACCACTGTAATTGGTAAATTATCTACGAAGCAGAAATGATCAACCTGTTGTATCTGCTGAATTTTAAATCATAACCGTATTGAGTTATTACTGTTGATAAATTATAGTTTCTCGCTCAAGAGTTTCTTGCTGTGTCGTTGTCGTCGTTGTCGTCACTGCCATCATCATCATCATCATCATCCCATCATCATCATCATCAGCATCAAAAAGGCAGTGCACATGTAATATAGATTTCAAGTAAAAGTCAATTTATTGCAGAGTTAGTAAGCTATGTAGGTTTAATTCGGTGTAGTTTTTTCCTTTTTTTGCATTCGAACTTGAAAATATTGCTAAGTACAATAACGTCATTGTTGCAGTTACAACATTGTTGTGTTCAGCGAGAAAATCACTTGAAGTTACGCCACCTTAATTAGTTAATTACTTAGTTGATTTAACTCTCGTCTACATGCGCCACATTTGTATAATAACACACCCCATCCATCACTTTAGAATGACCCTGTATACATTGGTCGGTACTGTACTTGTTTTTACATGAGCAGGAGCGTATAATACCAATGATTGACAATCACATTAAATCATCTGAAATCAGATAAGAGGGTTTTTAGGATGCAAAAATATAGAAAAGTAGTGATACCCCTTCTCGGTAGACGAGGGTTAAGACTAAAACATTTATATTATGTATAATATATATTAAAAAAAAATTCATCCCGTGCTATATCATTTTCATTAAAAAATGCAACTGAGTGATGAAACACAAAAATGCTTCTCTGTTGAAATCATGAACATTCGTTGCATGACGATATGGCATAGGTTAATATAATAATATAATAATATTATCATATGTATTCCGTGCATGTATGAACAGATGGCTACAGTAAAATACCAAATAATAAAGGCACTGAATAATAAGCTTAATAAAATTGTTGGATTGTTTATAGCACATGTATTTAATATCAATTATTCGTTTAATACGTTATTTAATCGTTCAAACATAAATTAGCATTTTGTATAACTATAAAATCAGTATCGATGAAAATACGTGGTACAATATTCACTTGCTAAACTTTAGCCTCGGAGGTTGCCGTCTCTTAACTTTGTACATGATTCATGTCTTGTTATATGTGGTGGGTGGACAAAAACTAAAGCATTTGGTACCAAAATTATACATGTTTTGAATGGCGACTTGGAATAACTATATTAAAATAGACTGGTTGTTAGAAGTGATGAAACTAAAATGAAATATTAAATATTTAAAAACAAAGCAAACACAATTTATTTTTCAAGGGGGGATTCTTGATTCCACGGCCGCGTTCCACGATTTACCTAAAAAATGAAGAGTTTTATTCCTGACCGTTGGTTTAAGTGTCTAGTGTTAAATCACAAAAATTAGGATATTATAACCCAAGTCTTTTTTTTGACGGCATTTGAAGGCAAAAAGTAAGCTAGGCATTCAAAATTGAACAAAACATTTAATTTTTGACAGTAGGGAGAAACGGTATTCATACACATGATGAGGTCCAAGGACAATGATTGCAGTTAAGGATCGGCCAATATGATAGCGACCGACTGAATGTTATTTTTTCTCTGTGGTTGTATATAGTTGCTAAACAAAGTAAAATTTCTCATCCTTCCCCCAATCACATTTTAGCGAATACAATGTGAAGGGTAGCACATGCACCGGGGTTAGGGTATGACCGTCAACGTCTAAGGGTTTAGGGTAAATATATTCTTCAGAGTGGGGCTCTAGAACTCTATGTTTTTGTAAGAACCAGTCAATTGTCATCATTTAGAGGTGAAAACCTTTCTTTTTAGCGGAAAATTGGATTTTGCCTATTTAATGAGGAAAATGGCCAATCAAATTTTGCTGACTCGTGGACTTTATGAAGTATTGTAGGGACTTATTTTGGTTTATCAATGGAAAGAGAGAGGACCATAACCATATGCAATGAGTATCAAAATCATAAGCATCAGGTGCTTTATAATGAATTCCCGAGTGGGATACCATGGTAGATAGGTTGTACTTATTTTGGGATCAATGGAAAGAGAAGGGACCATGCTATGCCCCACTAGTGTCAAATTATAAACAGCGGGTGTGGTGTTTAGCAATGATCCCTTTCAGTTGGTAATCCATGTTACAAAAAAAGCTTCGTAAGACTGCGGGTTAATGTTAATGATGCAGTAATCACCTTCAGGGCGGAGAAAGGCAGGGAAGTTTCTGAAAAAGACTACCACAGTGAGTAGCCAAAAAATACTTTATTCTTATGATTAAAAAAAAAAAAAAAGTGTTTACAAAAAGAAAAGAAATAGATTTGAACCCAAAACTGTTTAGAAAGCAACACTTGCTCTGAAAAAAATCTGACTTGACCAGCGTCATAAATCGAATCAGGACCGTATCAATCTAAATTTAAAAAAAAATAAGGCCGCCGCCCACTTCGTACACTTGAAGTCTATGTTTAGCTCCTATGAAAAATTGTATCTAAACGACTGTCCAAGGCCCTATGTATTTACTTTGACATTTCGAAATTTTCTAGTCAACTTATTAGGCATAAAGTTTATTCTTAAATATTATGGTCTTTATGATTTGTAAGCAACTTTAAAATATGGATAGAAGAGCAAGACCGTTAGGGGAAGAAAGAGAAGGAAAGAGCGATTAAGATGTTTTTGTTAACACTAAGTGCCCGATCTAAAAACTTCCGTTAGTGCCCAAGGGAGGGGGGGGGGTTCCTAGGGACCCAACCCAGATAACCACTTTCCCATGGGAGTTTGATCATGACACTAACATGAACCACATACCCACAATAAAAATGAAAATCCAACCTTTGCCCTATGACCTATTGGGCCAATTGAAATTGTCAGCTCAACTAAAAAGAATGGTTTGCACATTGCCATTCTCAATCAACTCCATCTAGGTTTTTGAACCCAATAAATGCCTTATACTCTACGGCTATAATAACCAATTAAAATAATCATTGCAAAATATAAAAAAAATGGTAATTTGTGTTTTAAAGATTTTTTTCTAAGAAACTTCAAACTCGCCTTATTTTTCCCATAGACTTGCACAGTTAAGAGCACGGCATGACAATTAAAATTGAATGACATCAGCATATACAATGTTTATTTGATTTAAGTATTATTAATTATTAATTAATTACCTCCTAAGGTATATATCTAAGCAAATAAATCCAAGATTTAATTACTTTAATTTTTTAATTAGTAAAATATCTTGATTTTTTTCATTCCGTTAGTGCCAAGGGGGGGGGGTCCTAGGGACCCAACCTAATTATTCTAATGAAGCCGTGGGCGGATTTAACATTTTTTTTTTTTTGTACAGGAGAAGCGTATTCATAATCAGACAATTAGCAAAAAAAACTCCTTGAAAAATTTGATTGCGTAACCGAGAAATCGCAAAAAAAATCAAATGTTGGGTACTATGGACCCCCCCCCTTGGGCACTTAAGTGTTAATCCGGGTAATTTATTGCCAGTTCTAGGATGCACACACTGCCAATAAATTACCGTAATTTACAAATATGTAAAATGATGTTTAATTTTTGTTTTTGATGTTATTCCGCCATCGTTTCCTGCATATTTTATGCTGATATATAATCTTATAATGCATATCAACTGCAAATAAAGAAAAGTCTGTGAAATGACGGTATTTTCCTGTCATTCTTGTAAGATTCAAGTGATTTTATTACAGTGAATGTAGCACTGCAAAGCACCACTCCTAACCTATGCACTGTAGAGCCTGGTTGCGATCATAAAAAATAAATAGTAATCTAATAAATATAATAAGACTTATTAGCGCCTTTTACCATATGCACAAGGCGCATAGAAAAAGAGAAAAATCAAGAATCAAGGAAAAAGATGAGATTTAAGATTGTTTTTAAACCTGTCAAGATGAAAAGTTCGGAACACTTGGCAAGTCCTGCCCAACGGTGATGACTGCTTGCTATCTATATTGGAAGACTCAGTAATTCCCTGTTCTGAAAACAAATATAGGACGTAGACTAGTGGAAAAAAAGCTTGATGGTATATCAACGTTTATTGTTGACTAGCTCATGAATATTGATAATAAATTAACCAGCCGGTACTTGTCCGGATGGCTGGAAAATTCCACTGACCTACTGGTGGGAAAATCTTGAATTGACTAGCGGCTCGGATTTACGACGCAATTTCCATGCATGTAGAATAATAATACCGCCCAGCCCATTATATATGTAACTTACAACATGGAAAAATGCACTTTCTCGTTGCTTTTGCCAAGCTATACTCGATTTTAAAATGTTCCTTAGACACCCAAGAACATCTTCTGATATGTGGTCTGTTCAGAAAGTTCACCGTCGCAAAGACCAGACACGATGTTTTGTGCAGATTTTCAATATGGCTTCCAAAAGAGCGCGGGCTATAGTATGTTCCTAGTTGCTTTGCTGAGTGTGATGTTTTAACTCAGTAATAGTGCACATTCTTTTTTTTTTAATTAATATGGAAGTTTTTTTTTTTATAATTGGTAATCAGCGAAAATAAGCGTGGCTAAACAAGTTAAAGAATAGGTCTTGTTTAAAACGAATTTCTTGTTTTGTTGAGGATTTAACCAATAACGGTATCTTCTATGCATACAAATCAATTTATTACTTGAATTAGCTAAACATGTGAGTTTAATGCAAACGTTATAAGTGCATTAGCTATAAAAACACATTGCATTCTTTGTTTGTGAATGTAAATACATTTTTTCTATATATATATTAAGTTTTCTTAATTTGGTCACTAGGTCAATCGCAAATCTGAAATAATGTTTGACAATCTACATATACTGACAGCTATCAGAACTACTAGTGAATTGTATCACTAAATAAAAGGTATTAATGATTCACATTATAATCTTGATATTAATTATCTTGGTTACAATTATTTTGATCTCGCCATTTAGTTCTTCATAATTAGCTTTATTCCGCTTAATGACATTCAATTCATCAATGAGCGTCAGTATTTTGTATTTAACTGTATGCAGGTAACTGCATTTGAATTCACACAGTAGCTTTAAAAGATGGTGTTAACCATTGTTTACAGAACGTGACAAATCCTCCTATTTCCAAATGTATTAAATGCCCTGGCGTACTTAGCTAAATGTATTTGAAGCATAATAGTGTACAGCTTACACACATAATGTTAAATGCAATCATTTGAAGCTTGTTCTGTAGTGTACACTTTTATATATGAATGAATCTGCGTTGAGGCATGGGTTATCGAATTACATTTGTGAGCCAGTAAAAGGATTTGGTAATCCTTCCTTTGGTTGGTTTTCATTATTTCTTTCTTCCTTGCTTTCTTTCTTGCTTTCTTTCATTCTTACATTCTCTTCCTTTTTCTCTTTTTTGTTTCTTCTATTCTTTGTCTTTCTTTTTTCTTTCTTTCTTTGTATTTTTCCTTATTTCTTCCATCCTATCTTTCTTTCTGTCTTTCATTTGCCTTTCTTCTATTATTTCTTTCTTTCTTTCTTTCTTTCTTTCTTTCTTTCTTTCTTTCTTTCTTTCTTTCATTCATTCTATCTTTCATTTAATTCTTTCTTTCCTTTCTGTCTTTCTTTCTGTATTTCTTTCTTTCTTTCATTTGTTTTCCTTCGTTCTTCGATCTTCATAATAAAGGGTCACATCAAAAAGTACAAGTACAAATAAGCAACATTTTAGCAAGTTGGCAAATGCAGTTCCAATTTGTAAATGGAGTTGCTATTTGTTTTTCTTAACCTTAAAAGAGAGTGAATTTCTGAATTTTAACAGAAATTAATTTCGAGCATAAGAACCCTTAGAACAAAGAGTTAACAGAACAAAAATATAAACAGATTAAAACGATAGCTGTAAATCATCGACTGTTTAGACTACTTTGGTACGTGATAAAATCTACAATTCCTTATCTCAACAATTTGCACATTTTAACATCATACGTTTCTGTAATGTCATATGTGTCGGTTTAATACTATAATTGACAAATTTTCTCACAGTTACAATATTTGGTATGTAAATGAAATCTGATACGTGAATCGTCAGTCAAGCATTACAATATTAGATCTATAATGACACCTAAGAGAACGCTTTACAGTGAAAAGTACGTTATCACCAGGTATTATAAAACCTTCCATATGAATTGTTCTTTGAGATAAAAACAAAACAAGACAAAACTTATATGTATCTATAAAGTAAATGTAAAAAAATCCCAAATGCAAATCTTCACTTGACAGCGTTTTTGTCATTTCATGAGAGGCTCCCAGTAGCTACATCCCATGCATCCGGTATGTATTCACGGGTTTAGCAGTATGCTGCTTTATCAGAATGTTCCTATATTGCTTTTAGTATCTTTATAGGCCTGCTGCACAATCCTCTCGGCTAAAATGTCTAGAATATAATAATTATATAGGCCTGCGTACAGAACAATAAACATACCTAGTAGCTATTATAAGCTCGTGTAGATGCATGTGTGTATGTATATGCCTAGGTATGTGTATGTATTCATGTATGTATGTGCGTGTGTATGTATTTTTGGGTGTCTGTGTGTGCGTGTCTTGTGTGTCTATGTCTGGGTCTTTGTGTCATGTAACTGTCGATTGACTTAATTGGGCAAACTTTCAAATGCTTTTGATGGTCAACTTTGAAATTACATTATTCAGATCAGATTGCACCACATTGGTCCTAACGTTGTTTTCAGTAACTACTTATGTGCATCGAGCAAGGCGGAAGGCATACAGATGCATTAAAATCCATTATCATCCTTCACCATAATGCCATTATTTTGCTTTTACCCTCCTGCATTCTGGATGCATATCATTTTTATCTTTTTTTTTTTTTTTCTTATGGGTACCGTAAAAAGATTGCATATTACATTGCAGTATAAAATTCCCTGCAACTAACATTGCTGATTTCTTGTAAACATCTTTTTGATGGTCTCGGTCTTTAACCCTCGTCTACCTGAGCCATTTTATTTTCTCAAAACTCCCGAATGGGGGTGTTCGTTACTGAACATCCGATTCCTGTCAATTTGGTACCACAGGATAGCTTAGATTTTCTTCTTTCCATTGGTATCAAAATAAGTACCAATATCCCCATTATAACGTCACTATGACATTTTATGTGGTGGCAAATATGGAAATACTGAATATAGGGTTGAAAATTGATATTTCACAATTTTAGCGACTCAAAAACATTATTATATCACCTAAATGCTCTCAATATATAAAACTAGTCATTTCCCATCAAGTAGAGCCAAAACCCGCATGAAAATCGGATATTCCTAACTTTTTTTTTTTTGCGAAAAATGGAATTTTTCCCTATTCCACACGGTGTGTCTATGGAAATTGACAGTTTTGCTGACATGCGCACTTTATGGCGTCATTGTGACGTAATGCTAGGTACTCGTTTGGGTATCAATAGAAAGAGGAGGATCATATGGCTATCTATTGGTATCAAAATTAAGTGTCTGTGATATCCCTGTGTTGTACTTCACTCCCGAAAGGGGGGGGGGGTGCAACCCCATCACTTTGGGATCACCCTGTATCTTGCCTACACCCGGTTGAAAATGTCAATTGACAATTACATTAAATAATTTGGCACTAAAAAGGGAGTTTTAGTAAGCCGGGGAAAAAATCTGAAGGGGGCGGTATAACCACCCCACCCCCGCGGTAGACGAGGGTTAAATCTTACCACATCATCATCATCACATCATCATATTCTTCGTCCTCTGCTTCTTCATCGTCTTCTTACTTTTGCTTCTTTCATCATCTTCTCGTCATCCTTTACGTGATGTACTGAGCACATTACGAAGCTTGTGTATCCCACAGGCAGTGAATGTATACCCATATTATTACAATGCGTTTAGCGTATAGTGTATGCATTATACATTATGTTTAATGTAATAATACGAACCCAGTTCACGAATGGACAAAATGAGATATTTGAAAGCATCAATAGCGCAGAAAGATTTATAATAATCCGCCAAGGGCGTTTTGCGAGAAAAAAATGTGCATTTTAATGCGCATTATTGGAACAAGCTAAGTGCATAGAAATCACCGGATTCTCTTACCCTACAGGGATACCATACGAGGTAAATATTTGATTTTAGGGGTTGTGGTAAAAGGAAGTGTTTAAAGCTATTTCCTTCTACAATGCGGTAATCGAAGCCGAGCTAATTATAAGTTCAATTGGAATCCATCTGTATCAAGTTTCGTAAACTAAAATTATCCAATTACATTCAAAGAATTTCGATTCATTTAAACACTGTTTTTAATTAATTTTGTTCTTGTTATAGAAACATTATTCATTATGCATTTATGGAAAGCCGTTAACCGTTGTCTGTAGGCCGCCGTTTCTGATAAAGTGGATAATTTGGTCAATTATGTACATGTTCGATTCAAATCCACGTCAAGTATTATCTCCGAGTCTATAAAAGAACATCTGTTGAATAGTCTACATCAAATGACATTCAATAGCATTATCGATGTTTGTTATTTACCAAAAAGGAAACAGTCAACTTGACTGGAAAACAAACACGAATATATCATATATAACAGTGGCAGATATTTTGAATAAACAGTTGGTTACACTTCTACAGTCACTACAATTCTCCCAAAGCCCTCTTTTTAAATATGATCTTCGGTAGGTTGTCTAGACAGTGTGTCCCCCCAAAAAACGCAACACTTGGTGTCAGCCACAATAAGTTTTGAACAAAAACACATGATTACTTGTCCTTTATTTTAATGTAAGATAGCACTGTTAGCTAACATCCCTGAAAAAATCATAATGATAGAGTCAATAGTTTTTAAGATATGACCCCAACAATCAAGTAACCCGCAGGACCATTTTACAAAAATTAGCTGGTAACAACAAGACTGGCAATGAAGAACAGAATGGCAAATACAATATTGATTGCAATCAACATTAACTTGCCCAAATTTCTGCAGAACAACTTCTACTGGGTCAAATAACTGCATTTACATAATTATTATTTAACTGATAATGATAAAACATTAATTTATTGGTGATAAAATACGTTTCAAGACGATATAAAACTATGACTAAGTCATAAACAAACTCCACATTACATAAAATGATAAATGCGTTGGGCTGCAACTTGCTTGTTACTGAAAATAATGTTACATTCTCAACTTTATGAAAGTAAAACATGTGTTTTCAACACAAAACTCTAAAACAATATCAGTATGTTCATTCTGTTATTAAATTTTGGGTTAAGATAATTCTTTGTGTGCCGTCACAAAATGATGATGATTAATTAGCTCTAATCCAATGCTGTGTAATTTGGACAATACAAAGAATTTGTTGATCATACATTCCTAATTCCATCTTTTAAGTGTGTTAAAATGCATGTTTATTAGCTGTTATTACCAATGGAAACATTCATATGTTAATATCTGTTGCAGTAGCTGCCTTTAAAAAACAAGAAAATTATGGTTAAACTTAAAGAGTCATATTGATGGTTCTGGGCGTATTTGTAGTTAATAGCGACCAATTTGTTAAAATGGGTCCTGCAGGTTACTTGATTTCTGGGGTCATATCTTGAAAAATATTGACTCTACCTTTATGAACTTTTCAGAGACATTAGCCAACAGTCCCATCTTACCTTACGAAAAGAATAAGTAGTCACATGCTTTTGTTCAAAACTAATGGCGCCTGTCACCAAGTGTTGCGTTTTTTGGGGACACACGGTATACGGACAATGATTATTGGTATACACTTGATGTGGTTTACACACACACATACGCACACACACACACACACACACATAGCTGTCGCTAAGAGTTGAACATCACGTGGGATTATCAGGCGAAAGATGGAGATGGGTAGATATTAGAATATGGTTGCCTATAATCTATGCCAAAGCATTAATATCAGGACAAGAACTGACATCGTTGTTATGCAATGTGAAAAAAATGTTAAATGACCCACTGTCTTTGGGACCTCAGATTAACCCGGAAGTAGAACAAATTTGATATTAGATGAAGGGCCATATTTTTTTCATTGTCGTCCTGAAATTTGAGCCTTTAAATCCATTCCCTTCCCAAGATATAGGCAAAAAAACACCGTTTTAATGGTAAACCATCAATATTAGCACAGTATTGAATACGACTTTGCAATGTGCATTATTGCTTCTACCATGAAAACCACAAGTTTGTTTCTCACGGTACTTGATGGGCGTATGTGCAGTAGTCAAGTAGAGAACACAATAGACATAAATCGGAACAAACACCTTTAAATGTGTGCTATATAAATGTGTAGTTTGAAAATAACGATCTTTGATGTCTATATTTCGACGCTGTATCACAGATGCAAATTGCTTTTTCTTATTAATCAATGGTAACCGAAGGATCAAGTGCACTTTAAAATAAAGTCAAACTATAATATTTTACAAGGCAATTATTGGAGAAAGAATAGGAGATGACTATTGGAAAGAAGGAATTAGAGGTGGAAATTTGTTTTGAAGAAGGAGGTAGTTTTTAAGTGGGATGGCAAGTTAGACCAAAGCAAGTTACCTTGGGTTCTTACTGTATATTTGCCAGGATAGTATTACACGTTTTAATATGAGGAATATCAGTATGCCTAGTTTGATATGCAATGGTGAGTGGTAATATGGATGTTGAAGAAATCCTGATCAACAAATCTTTTGGCAGTAAGTTATGATTAAATTGCTACATAAATGTAGCAAGTTGTATATCGTAAAAACCTTTCAAGGTTTTCAGAGATGATAAAGGGAGTCTGCATGAGTTAACCGCAAATAGTTGGTGCACGTTCTAATTAGGAAAAGTGAATCTAAACCATTGTTTTTAGCGTCAGCCCAAACTATAGCATCATATGAAATGGACCGTAAAAGAAGACAATTGTATAGGATATAAGTGATTTTTGTGGTAGAAATGGTCGAAATTTACGAATAACTCCATTGAATTTGGAGATTTTTTTTAAATGCTTTTGGTATGAGAATTCCAGGACATATTATCATGATTATGGTCAATGAGAATGCCGAGGGATTTAGTAGTTAGAACTTGTTGGAAAGATGCGTCGCTAATTTTTATGTCAACTTTAATGTTTGGTTTATTACTGTATTTATTTTAAAGACCATGTAGTCAATGATAATTTGTTTAATTTGAACGAGTTAGGAATAGCTTTAGGTTCATGGTGTGAAAGCAGATTTTGTTCGTCAGTTGTTTGTTTTGAGACATTTGTCTATGCGCTCATTGCATTGGTGAAAAGGAACACTACATCATGTTATGTGAATTGTTCACTCTTCTTATATCCAGATAATTCTTCGACAAGATTGTAAAAATTATTGATATGATGCTCAGACTTGGGATTGCTGATATCTGCTGGGGCGTTTGATGCACTATATCTGAGAGTTGTTCTCCTTTTGAACTCTGGTTGTAACGTAAAATCTAGGAATAATTTCTCCCGAGAGTCTCAAGTGGTCATATTGAGCTTCCCCATAATTCATCATGGTCTGTATTCTCTGTTTATACTCTTGTGTATCCATAACATCTAGAGCCATATCTAAGTTCCTCCGGGAGGCTTTGATTTGATTTATGGTGACAATGTCATGGATAGCCCGAGGAATCCCCTACGGAAAGCTTATTTCCATTAGGGTCCATTTACCGGGACGGAATTGGGACAGCCAGAAGTAAACACCCTAGTCTTTTTCGAAAGTGACTGTGATATACGTGTACATGTATGGCTCTCTCTTCATCTGACAGACGGCTTAACGTCCCCTCCGAAGGACGGGGTATTGTCTCGGTGCAGTTGCCCAATTCTAACCGAACCATAGAGAGAGTGAAGTCTGATTATAATCAATAGCTCGTATACAGATTTAATCCAGAATTACAAATCATATTAAATCTCAGCAAGCGACCCCGCCAGTGGTAGGAGTTAATGTTAAGATACGAAGAACCGCAGCTTCCGAATTTGGAGCATGTTAGTTCATTGGCAAGTATGAGGCCTTCGGAAGGGAGTTTCGTTAGAGGAAATCATAATTTAGTTATTTGCTTAAACTTAATACTACATTGAGGTTTTGACAATTTGAGCTTAGCTTCGATAACTTTATCACCCACATCCTCAATTTAGAACCGTTTAGGTCTATCTCAGGTTGCTTGCGCGTCTTCTGTTTCTGCTGAAGTGGGTTCACTTTTTCTACATGGCGACATTTTGTGTTTTCTCAAATTCATGGTCTAGGTATTGTTTAAGTGAGTCGATAGATGACTTTGCTATGTTCCGTAGGGTTCAACAAACTATTCAATTCAATGGCAAGTTTATTTTAATAATACCTATTCGTTCCCGCAAAGGTTCTGTACGACAATGCTGAAATACCACAAGCCTTAGATGTATTAATCGGGCATTTTATCATGGGGAGCTAGAGCAAGTTCTTCACATTTTTAATACTAAGTGATCTCGATGATGGGCAATAATCTGCTCCAGCCATTCCATTTTTAGTTACAAGTGGACTAACAGGCAATGTCATCGCAGCACAAAATTCGCAGCACATCGCAATTTTCGTGACATTAAAGGTGGGTGACCAGGGGCGGATCCAGGATTTGAAAAACATCAAAATTACCGGGGGGCTGAAGGCTGAAACTTGTCCAAAATGGGCTGATTTTGCAAGATTTTGCAGAATTACCGGGAGGCGCGCGCCCCCTCCGCCCCCTCCCTGGATCCGCGCCTGGTGACCCGATCGACAACTTCGTCTCCCCTCCCCCACTTTTTTTCCATCAAAATTGAGCTTTTTTTGTAGCAGAAGAAAGTTTATATCCCTTAAATCCCTAAATGCCAAAAAAAAAAAAAAAAAAAAATACTACATTGAGGTTTTGACAATTTGAGCTTAGCTTCGATAACTTTATCACCCACATCCTCAATTTAGAACCGTTTAGGTCTATCTCAGGTTGCTTGCGCGTCTTCTGTTTCTGCTGAAGTTGGTTCACTTTTTCTACATGGCGACATTTTGTGTTTTCTCAAATTCATGGTGTAGATATTGTTTATGTGAGTCGATAGATGGCTTTGCTATGTTCCGTAGGGTTCAACAAACTATTCAATTCAATGGCAAGTTTATTTTAATAATACCTATTCGTTCCCGCAAAGGTTCTGTACGATAATGCTGAAATACCACAAGCCTTAGATGTATTAATCGGGCATTTTATCATGGGGAGCTAGAGCAAGTTCTTCACATTTTTAATACTAAGTGATCTCGATGATGGGCAATAATCTGCTCCAGCCATTCCATTTTTAGTTACAAGTGGACTAACAGGCAATGTCATCCCAGCACAAAATTCGCAGCACATCGCAATTTTCGTGACATTAAAGGTGGGTGAGTCCGATCGACAACTTCGTCTCCCCTCCCCCACTTTTTTTCCATCAAAATTGAGCTTTTTTTTGTAGCAGAAGAAAGTTTATATCCCTTAAATCCCTAAATGCCACTTTTTGCCACTTTAAAAACTCACGGAGCTCATCACTGCCTTGTATTTAGGGAGAAAGTGCTCCTAGATCTAATAATAACATTACCTCTCTTTTTTGCGGCGATCGTCAGGTTTGTAGTCATTTTCCTCTAGGGATGTAAGGGTTAGGGTTAGTAAATGAAAAGTTTCTTTTCATGTTATAAACAGAAACGTGTATAAATGTGGTCGACCACATCAATTCACACACACGCATTGTCCTAAGGGCCAATGCGCAATTTTGCCCCTATTATCCAAACGGCATAATTTGAATGAGTCCTTGTGAGGGAAAAAAACATCATATGAAAAATCTAACCATGATCAGGTCACCTACCTTTAGCTATTGTTGCATTATGACATGCTGGTAATTAGCGTGAGGATAAATTACATTAACAGTTATTTCTAAATTGATTTTAGCTTGCATTCTGATAGGAATTACATTTACTCTTAGTATGGAGTAACAAGCACTAATCACCAATCATCTCCGGATATGATATAAAAATAAGGTCATTTTGCGTCTACTATAAATGTACTTATAATTGCTATCTATTAGTCCAGCAGTAGATTATAAAAGCTTGCATTTGACCATGCACAAGCGGATGCACAAAATATTTTGATTGTTTAGGTAATATTGACCTGCTGATTTCACATTTTGATGATGCAACGTTGTCATCCTTCAGCATTTGATAGAGAAAGAGGTAATTAAACTTGGGTAAAATTGTCAATGTTTCGTACATAGTTAAAAGATGTATAGACATTTTTCTCTGGTCCTATGTAGTGAAAAAAACATACTTTACTATAGTCCGTGTCTCTACCTCTGTGCAGTGATGTCATAACACAGTGAGACAGCAGGTCACACTGGCATGCTTTATTTTCTTTTTCACATGAAAACAATGGTGCAGCGCTGACCTTTCCAGTTGGTAGAAAGCGTTTGAAACAACTTCGTTTTTGGGGCTCGTAAATACGTTGTTTCATTTTACAAATATAAAAAAAAAAAAAAAAAAAATATAGAAGCTTGCATTTGACCATGCACAAGCGGATGCACAAAATATTTTGATTGTTTTAGGTAATATTGACCTACTGATTCCACATTTTGATGATGCAACTTTAACATCCTTCAGCATTTGATAGAGAAAGAGGTAATTAAACTTGGGTAAAATTGTCAATGTTTCGTAAGTAGTTAAAAGATGTATAGACATTTTTTCTGGTCCTATGGAGTAAAACACACTTTGCTATATCTTGGGCAATTACTTACAAAATAGACCTTAAAGATTCAATATCATCCTAGAGTAAAATTTATAGGTCCATCGTCAGATCGCTAATAGCCTCGCCCCCCCCCCCTAGACCCCAGATTTTACCGGAAGTGGTCAAAATTTTGGTATCAGAAGAAAGCTACTATTTTTCTCATATACCTGGTGAAATCTTCGGGCTTTTGGTTTGGATGTTATGAGCGAAAATATGCTCCATTTTTGTCGACTAGTATTAATATTACGCAGTTCTCTATGAAAATTACAAAATCACGTTTTTAGCTCTCACTTCAAAACGGGTTGAAATATCGGCGCGAGACTTTACAGGTGGGGTTTTGTGGTAAAGGCCATTCTATCAAGATGAAAAATTTATATACTTAAATCGGGTCATCCCCTTTAATATGAACAGATTCTTCTCAAATGGTTTAAATGTTGGATAGTAATGCCACTTACATTTATATATGTGTAAATTTAATTTTTTTGTTTTAATTTTTTTTTTTATTTATTTGCTTTATTTGTCACAGGGTCCTACAGTGGCGTCGATACAATTTATTTCTCGTGTAAAACAAGCCATAGCTTATATCGCTTGGCTAGACAAGCGCATGAAACCGATATGAATTTCTGGACTCTCCAAAATCAAAACAACCACTTCACTACACATGTTGTATGTGTGTCAGAATTCTAGAACATTTAGAACAGGGTAATTTAAGGCAGGCATATTTGCGCTGGATTCAACACTGTTGCATCGATTCTTAGTGGAAAGCGTTGAAATTGTATGCCAATCTTGTTTGTTGAATCGCCTTGCTAAATTCCCCGTAATCTGACATGGTAACACTTGTTAGGTAAGTGCCTGTTAGGAATGTCTATTTAAATCCAGAGAGAAATGGAATATTATAGTTCCGAGAGATTTTGAGCTCCTGTTCTTGTGACAAGAGTACGAAAAAATATTTCATAATAAATAAGGACTTTCTGGGTAAAAACCTTTGAGTTTTTAGCTCTTAGCTGATAATCAAGTTTACATTGTTTGTGATATATCCACATGACCCGTGCGTAAGGCAATTAGTCGGCTAATGAATATATAAATATGATGCCTGTAAGACAGAGATTAATTGACTTTAATCGCCTCCGCATGAACGAACTAATTTATTCAATAGCTATAGTAAATCTGTTAGGTTACGCGAGGAGAAGCTCACAATGTTACATTTAAACAGAGTAGATATTAAAGATAAACGTAATTTGGAGGTGATTTGATTAAGAACTTTCTAGTATACGTAAAATACATTTTCCCGTCATAAGAGAAGTAATATTGTCTCAAATAATAGAAATAAATCCAGGACTCTAACAGATCACATAATAACATTTTAATGATTCAATTATCTTTATCAGATGCGCACAACAGACAGAGTAATACATGCACGTTTTATTATATGATACATCGCTTTGTGCTAAAGATTGTATAGAAATCTGCCTCAATTGGGTTCAGGTTGAAGTGACTATTGTCTTAAAACAGGCTTATTACAAGAAGGGCGTTTCCTGCTGATTCATTTTACCTAAATGTATCATTGTAAATTAATTGCAAGTGTTATGACGTCACGTAGGCGTCAAAGTTCAGAAATACCTTTCAAACACAAATAAATGAGCCTTGTGCACAAGTGATCTGTATTTTATAATATAACACAGATTTAATGATTTTTAATTGGTTTGGTTAAAGAATTCGGTATGTCCAATACAATATTACATATAATAAGATTACACACAAGAAGTGACAAGTATTTAACTTCTCACACCTAGATTCCCCTTTCTAACTATAATTACATCATCATCATGCATAAACATAATCATCTGAATTGCATCATTTCACATTTATAACTTCATGGGGAATCCCCAGATCATGTAATATGTTTTGATCTTAAAGCATAAACAAGTTGACTCAGTTTCTAAGTTTACGTCTTGGGGAATTCCCATTTCCTCTATTGTGCAATCTATCTAGTTGTAAATAACACCTGGTCTGATCTCAATATAGCAAAAGGGGATTTCCATAATAAACAAAGTGCTTTTCCATGAGAAACCTTTTTCTCAAATAAAATTGAAAATCAAATTAATATTTTTAATCACAAAAATGGAGGCTGTATAACACAAGAAATACATTTGTTGTAAAGGCATCGCGTTTGTAAGTGCGGACATACATGTTGACCAAATTGGCATCGTAAATTAATTGCAAAAAATGTATTTGTTGTAAAGGCATAGCGTTTGTATGTGCGGAGTGGGACATACATGTTTTGCCAAAATGGGGAACATTGCTTAAATAAAAATTAGCCACTTATTAAAACAAAGGCCATTTTGCTATATACAACAGTAGGTTGTTGGGGGAAATTGACTTTTGTTATTCACTTACTAGGACGCCTTCGTTTGTAATGCGCTTTATTCAGTTTAGGATAACAAAGGATATGAAGTATATTTTGCAGATTCACGAAGTATTTGGAAGATACGCGAGAAGTGCCAATTGTTGCAATATTTGTTGAGCCCGGATACCAAACTACAGATGATAGATATTTGAAGAAAATGTCAGAAAATAATGAAATTAACACTTTTCAAATGCTTGCTATGTAAGCTGTTGAGATAAAGGGTCAAACGCCCCCAGGATCATTTGCGGTCATTATATAAAATGCTTCAGATGCCCACTTTTAAAAATAAAAACCTATGACCATTGACCCTGGAGCTGCTCAACACCATCTGCTCAAACCAATTCTTGGGAAGCAAATTATTCTTTAGGAAGTGGTTGCTTTGAGCATAGTTTACTATACTTTTGTTTACTATAATAACTTATTAGTGCTTAAAGCCTTACTTTGAGTTCAAGTCCCTGGTTATCTATAGATCAAGTGGGTTCATTGGAAACGAATGCAAACAAGTGAATGACGAGCCACTCAGCACCATTGGTACTCTGGTTAGACAGGCCAATGTTGTAGAGTCTCCAAGGTCTCAAAGCTGCGTGTTTTAGCTTGCCTTGACAATAATTCCATTTGCTGACAAAAATCAGGTTAGATTTGACAGCCCTATAAAAGGGTTAAGGCTATGGGGAATTGAACGAGGTGAGCAATATATATGTAATTGGCCTCGCCAACAATAGGATACTGTATTTGCTCCACATTCGCACTTTTGCTTATTCTAATATGATTGTAACATGTAGTGCAGGAGATCTGCAGTAACGATTCCCGTTATAATGGCGTTTGTTTTTATGTTAAAGTGTTTTTATGGAATTAGAATTTTTGCTTAAGTATATACTTATTTTTTATGAAATAAACAATCCTAATTTGACCCTAAAATGTCATTTTTTGCTCAAAAAAGGGCACCGTATGCAAAAACAAACAAACAAAATCAAAAAGAGAAAAAATCTAATTCCATAGTTGTTTGTTTTTCTTTTCTCCTTCATTGAAAAAATTAAATCTCTATAGCATATACGGTTACGTACCTTTGCCCTTTTGAAATCTGACACTGAAATTCCAAGATGGCCGCCAATTAAATGTGCAAATTAGGAAAATGTTTGCATTTTTCTCATTTTTGTATATTGGGTCCATATACTCCAAAGTTGAAGTCTCTAGTATTTTTACTTTTAACAAAAATAATTTTTGGTGCAATTCTCCCCTTAAGTGCTATTACATTTGTGCAGCCATCCATGATTGTCTTTAAAAAAAAGGTAAAGTGAAATGTCTGCGTAGCCCGGAATACTACAAAAAAGAGTACGTAAAAAGAAAACCCACACATTGCGGACATTCCACATGACACCTGTCGCTGACAATGGGGGTGATACTTCAATCGGACCGCTTCTGACCAACGTGCATGTTTACACTAACGCTATTCATCAATTATTTTATCATAAATTGATTTATTTTCAACGATAGCTTCATTAATTTAATAGAGCAAGATATTGTACGTAGCATATCAACCGAAGAATATAGCATGGCCTTGTCCATTAACGAACAACAAACACATAATTAATGAACCATGATGGTTTCAATTGCATAAGCAGATGATGTAATGATCTTGCTATTCAGGTTAGCTGGTCGATGCTCTGTCGGCTAGAGCTAAGTGGTAATGCCATTGTTACATTATATTAATCCTCGTCTACCGAAGCAATTACCACACCTTTCTAGATTTTTTACGCTCTACCAACCGCCCTTTTTTCTGGTGCCAAATTATTTAAAGTAATTGTCAATTGATATTTTATGTTCCTTTTCGTGCAAAAAATAGCACCATCCGTGTGTCAACATACATACATACATACACGCATACATACATACATACATACATACATACATACATACATACATACATACATACATACATATACATACATACCTACATACATACATACATACCTACACACATACATACATACATGCATACATACATACATGCATACATACATACATACATACATACATACATACATACTCTCATACATGTACACATAAGTACATACATACACACATACACACACACACACAAGCAGACTGAGATGAGAACAAGCCGGTGGTGAAAATCACGTGTCATATGGAGTCTCGACATTGGACTTAATGGCACTCGCGAAAAGTGATTAGTGTATTTAACAGTCATTTGCATTTATAACTTAAACTTGGAAGATGTGTGCGTAAATGATACCGGCCATCTAAAGGGTAGTAATGATAATCAAATGAGTATAAAATTGTCCTGTCTCTGGTAATGCGTTTAATACAAATGCATTTTGTAACGTTGACTTAACCTTAGCGGATTTGCTGTCTTCTTATGGTATGACGATGTTTGGGGTCCTTGGGAAACTATAAATATCTCGTAATGATATTCCTAAAGATAATTAGATAGTGTACATGACTGGGAGCGTATTCTTGATCGCTCGGAATGCCATGATGGATACCGTCCATGTATCATATAACAATGGAACGATGTGTAATATGTAACCATCAGCGGACTCTAGATGCCCCATTGATTATGTTTTTGTTTTGTGAGTGTAGTGTGAATATGTGTTGTTTTGACGTTTGCCCTGTGCATAGTGTGTATATCACATTAAATACATACACATACATACATACATACACACACATACATACATACATACATTCTTACATACATACATACATACATACATACATACATACATGCGTACATGCATACATACATACATGCATACATACATACATACAGAACATACATACATACATACATAAAAAAAATTCTCCACAAACATTTTTTTTAGTATGCAATGTGGTGTATGCGTGCGTGTGTGTGTTTGTGTGTGTATGTGTTTGTGAGTGTGTGTGTGTCGTGCGCGTGCGTGCGTGCGCAGCTTATGTAGACATTAACAATGTAATTCTTCTCTTCTTTTGCATTTATCACATTCTTCCTCTTAAATCACAGGTTCACAAATACACAAAAGGTTTAAAATAAAATATTTTACTTGATGATCCAAATCTCATATTTGTGCCTGCTATTAGAGCTACATTGCCCGCGTAAATTTTAACCCATGTTTATATATGTTTCCTTTTCAATAAAATATATTTACTGAAGTTAAATTCCAGCAACAGTGAAGACATCGCCTTAAGTATACGTTATGCAATTCTTGCGGTAGGCATCACGTCTCTTCCTTAAAGAGCAAAGGTCTACTTCCACTCAATGTACAGCCATGTCCTGCTGGCGAAGGTCAACAAGCCTCCGACGCAACCTCACGTTGTCTGTAATCGATAGGCCGTAATGTAGCAAATGACCCAACGTCCGTATAGATTTTAGTTAATCAGAAATAATTCGCCCATGGTAACTAACTGAGACTGTTAACAGAATCCACTAATGTGAGTAACACGGCGGCAATAAGTCGGACTAAACGTTGGCTAATTCATTTAAAGGGCGGGCTTGCTGAAAATAACCTACATTGCAACATTGCATGATGTCTGTGAGTATTGTGAGATGTATTGCTTGATGCGAATAGGACTCGTGCGTGTGTATGAGGTGACAAGATGCTGATGTGGGAGAATATTTGGGGCGGGAAATTATTCTGAGCACGGTGATGTAAGGCTCTTCGTATCGCGGGTCTTCGGACATCAATCATCCTGGCAAAATGTCACCTCATTGCATGAAGAGAAGATTGTATGACTTACGTCAGAAGCGCCTCAAGAGGCTCCCTCCAAATGGAAATCAGGAACAAAAAGGAAAGCGAAAGCGATTAAAATAAGGTCAAGAGTTATCATAATTGGAGGTTTCATGCAAACTCCACGATTTCATCTATATAGTAATATGCATCATTGAGTCGAGTAGAGTACATTCAAAATTATAAAAGAGTACTTATTGGTTGTAAGAAACATTTCAAAGCCTAAAGTTAATCTGAACCTACTACCGCAGTTCGGTTCCATGAGAACCGTTAACATCTAAGAACATAGGAGAAGCTATGAAGTTGAAATGATTGAGTTTAAATATAGTTGCATAGCATCACGAACGGATGAGAGGGGCACTACCCGTCCTTAGCAATAGTACTACACCTTTCAACACCATCAAACATGAGATTTTAGTACCATAGAGGTTTCCACCTTTCCTTCGGAATAGCAGCCATCTTGCGGGGAATGGCAAAGTCCATTCCAAATTCCTGGAGACTTTCTAAATCTAAAGAACGACATGCATGTTGGATATGTGTGCGTAAAAGTATGGGTCACACTTTGAATAGCACAAGTACTTTGAGGTCGGGTATTAAATTGATCTGAATGATGAATACTACGGGAACTAACACCTTTTGTTATAGGTTATGCATGAGTGAAGTGAAAGACCTCTATTAGAAACCTTTTATTTTTCTCATCTCATCATGGAAAACAATTTGACTGACTACTTTCCCATTATGGCTGCTGGCAGAGGCTAAAATATGATTTGTTTACTGTAACAGCCCAGGAACATTGTTTGTACAGTACTCAATGGGTTAATGTAACACAATTACCGCTCACATTAAAATTGTATGAAGGATTCGAATGAAATTATGCAATTAAAGCATCTACGAAAAAAAGAGAAAACTATATCGTCGCTGGGCGGGAAAACCCTCATATGTAACTCCAGAGGTCAAATGCAAAACCACATATGTAAAATGTGGGCCCCAGTGCTAAAACCTCATGTGCATTTTGGTCACATTGGGTTGTAGTTAGAATTTCAAGCCAAATATGATAGTAAATCATATGGCAGTTTATTTCAGAATCTAGAGTAAATAATAATTATCTAAATATATTTCGAAATTAAAATCTTTCTTGAGCAAGGCATTACAGCAAAGTATTCAGTTTTTGGTGTCCCTCGAAAATGTTACATATGAGGTTTTGTCATGTTACCGTTTTTAGTACATGTGAGGTTTTGCTCTTAAAGGTCAAATGCACATATGAGGTTTTTCCCGCCCAGCGACGATATGTTTGAATGGGGTGGGGCATCTTAAAGACAGAATTAAGAGATAAATGAGGGCAAGAGAGAAAGATGACGACTACTGGAGAGAGCAGTGGAACAAGACATTTCTATATTTCGTTACATGATATGATCAGCCATGACATGTTTTATTGCTCACGCGACTACATTAAAATATGACTTGTTGCATAAACCATTAAAATCACAGAAATGTTACGTAGAGTACCAATTAACATACAATTATCTGCAGAATAAATGTTGTTGTTGTTGTTGTTGTTGTTGATTTATGTTGTGGTGCGTCATATCATAATGAACCTTTTAGGGAGGGGGTTGCAACATACCCCTCCTTTCGTTAGACCAACCATAAATATCTTACTCGTATCTTAATCCTCATAATCAAAAAATAGTGAAATTACTTACCTTGATTTTTTGATTCTACAAAAAGTATTTAGTTGACATTCCTTTGTGACAATTTCAGATAGCTTTTTGAAATGTACAGAGTTGAAGTGAAGAATGTCGGTCACCGTTTTTACCGATTTATCTACATGATGATTGCATCTCTGACTCCAAGTCGTGAAAATATTTATGACTTGTTTTGGTAAAAAAATAGACCTGTTTAAAATAAAACAAGATACTCGTTTGGATTAAAATAAAACAAGATAATCGTTTGGATTAACTATTTTTATTGTTTTTTATTTGTACTGTGTTGTTTGGAATCTTCAACTAAATTCTTGATGTCCTTGCAATGTTCCCGGCCTCTTCGCAGATATGCTAACACGTGTCAAGTGTAAATTGGCGGGGGGGGGGTGAGTTGTTTTCCCCGACGTGTTCCTGTAGGTAATGATAATGATCTCTGCGTAAATTATCATGAAGATAATTATAATTAATGTTCATTTATTTTTGTACTTCTCAGACAAACAAACCAACAAACAAAATCGGTGTTTGTCGTGAAATGTAATGAAAAGTTATGCTGATGAAATGGATGACTATAGGTCTCGAAAAGCAATCTTTGAACACTTGCATGAGTGAAAACAACCCTTCCCAAGATGCAATGGTAGTAGGACCCGTGTCACAAAATTGTTCTTCAAGTTCAGGTTTCTCGTTGCTTGATTGGAGAAAGTGGAAGGAGGAGGTAAAGTTTAAAAATAGTGGTATTGTTCCAATTGTTTCGAATATTTTGGTTTCCATCCAAATCAGTAAAATGGCTTACAGCACGTTCACAATCCGTCGCCCACATCACGTACTGTCTTATCTGATTTTTTTTTTATCTTTTTGAGATATTTTGCATATGTACTTATAATGTTATGGTCTATACATGCACAAAGTTACAATCTTGAAAGTGACCTAATTACTGAGATATTAAATTAAGAATTTTGATCAATAAGCTCAAAACTGCATTATCGCGATTTCACATACTGTCGTATGTTCATTTACCCTAAATATATCATAGGTGTATAATTAACACTGTTCCTAAAGAAGCTCTTTACGTTTTTCACATACAGATCTATGTGCATCGTATCTGCCTCGTGCATGAACATGGCGTGTTTCACATAGAGATCTATCTGAACGCATTGAAATATAACGGTGAAATTAGCGTCGTATGTGAAAATACGACTTTTTTGCGTTTCACATACAGACTTAGGACTTTGTAGCTTTATATCAGGAATACAATTTCAATTTTAAAACTCAGCAAAGTTAAAACTTAAACTTCAGAATGTTTTCTTCATAATACAAAATTAAAAAGTAAATTGTAATGTTTAATTCCATAGTACAAACATGAAATCTCCCGGTAGAATTTCAATGGCGATTTTCTCGAAAACTGCATTTCGTCAGATAAGACAGTATGTGATGTGGACTACTTTTTTCGGGACAAAATATTGGGGAAAAATATTATCCTATCAATCTATATATTACACACCTCTGGATTCACAGGCAAGAAATAAGTGACGTAGGATGTTAATTGGTGTATTAGCATTTTGACATTTAGCATTTTGAACGTTTAAAAAAAAAGCTTTTCAGTATCAGTCAGGGAACAATTTATCTTATTCATTTAATTTGCATTGGTATGATGTCTCCAATTTTGTGATTAAAATATTATTTTATTTCTGTATGCAACCAGTGAAAAGATGCCAAGTAGGGAAATTACCTTTTTCATCATACAAGAGGGGGAGGTGGTTATTTTTGTTTTTTGCTTTTTTAGAGATATTGCTAGAAAATCTACTACACATAGCTAAGGATTTTCTAGTACATGTGTTTTCCAATGAGGTCTTTAATAGAGGTATTTCACCTCACTCATGCATAACCTATAACAAAAGGTGTTTTAGTCGTAGTATTCGTCATTCAGATCAATTTAATACCCGACCTCAAAGTACTTGTGCTATTCAAAGCGTGACCCATACTTTTATGCATACATATCCAACATGCATGTCGTTCTTTAGATTTAGAAAGTCTCCAGAAATTTGGAATGGACTTTGCCATTCCCGGCAAGATGGCCGCTAATCCAAAAGGTGGAAGACCTCTATTAAAGGAGCAACGAGAGATTTCAAAAGAATTGAACATTCTGATTTTGGCACTGGTGTAAAGCTTTATATCAATAATATCCCCATCTACAAGTACATTATTATGAATGATAAAACAACTGATTTGCGTGACTAATTTTTAATTAGTCAAATAAGACACTTTTTGACTAATTAATATTCTCATTGAAGTAAGATTGTAATTCTTGAACCAATCGTTTAATCAATTCGATAAAACACAAAATAGTTACTATATAACATGTACATCATTTGTGCACAAGGCTCATTTGTTCGTGTTGAAAGGGTATTTCTGACCTTGGCGACCACGTGATACCGTAACAACATTATCTGCTAGATTATCGGGTTGTGACAATTAGCGACCCTGGGTCACTAGTGACCCTGAGGAATTCATCAGACTTGTACGGAATAAACTGCAGAATTATGCAGTTTATTCCGTACAAATCTAATGAATTCCTCAGGGTCACTAGTGACCCGGGGTCGGTAATTGTCACAACCCTAGATTATCTGCTTTGATTTTGTGTATAACTCTCTGGAAAACGAAATATATGTTGCAACCGCAAAAAGGAACCCTTGGATATGATGCATAACATTTCAAAAGGAAAATTATAAGGTCTGTTTTTAAGGACAAAAATCAAGTAATGATCGTGCACGTGTGGGTTTTTTCCTTTCTTTTTTTCGTATAGTTTTATTAGTTTCGAATATGTGTGCTCGTCAATAAAAGCACAAAGCGAAAGCGATTAATTCTAATATTATTTTTATATAATAACGATTTAGCACGTGTCAGCAACGTTAATTTAGGAAAAAGAAAGAAATATTGTTACACAGGAAAGTTTATTATAAATCATATCATTTATTGATAAAATATATCAATATTTCCCTGACTTGCAGAATTAGTAAGAGAGATAGAGAGAAAATAAATGTTGGTCTTACTTTAGTTAATTTAAGGCTTTGTTGTTGCTGTTGTTGTTGTTTTTAGCATACCAGTAGTTGAATCGATACTGTAAAATCAACAATAGGTCTTTTCAGTCTTTTACGTATCTTCCTCTTATTAAATAAATATTGTAAAGCTTTAACGTCACAAAGGCTACCAGTATTCATATTCATTTTTCTTGAGTTGAGCATAATGCTGAAAGAATTTCCCACCCACCTACCAAGAAACAATAAAGACAATTGAAAAGAATTTGTCTTCCGAATCCTACACATCTTCACAATTTACAATAGTTGATCAGGTATCTGAAACTAATATGTTATGCAATACGAACATGAAACAACCCAATGTCATATCATCAAATATGCAGCTAAGAGTTGTAAAACACGACGTCACAAAATACGTTGTATGATAATGATAACATGATTATCATATCCTACATACATAAAACATCCCTTTTTGATCCATGTTAAACCGATGAGTCACTGTAGAATTATAGCATGTCATCTGCTCGCATCCATTCAAAAAACCACTGTACTCATTGCATTTTTGTTCTGAGTACAATTATTAATTATTCCATTGCCCGTTGCGAATGACCGTGTACGATAATCGACAATCATATGGCGTATTGTCTAAGAAGATGATGTATAAATGATGAAAAATTTAACATGCATGAGTGCACATGGCTGCCATTCACTTTTTTGAGCGCATCCTTCACTTCGGATTGAACAGAATAGCACAGAAAGAGCCTCCTTGTGGTGTGAATATTCCGATTTTCATACTTTTCGAGAGTGAATTTCACTCTTTTAAGAGTGTAGTGTAGTAATGCAATTTCGTTGTAACTTGTAATAGCAAGTGTGGTTCATTTGACCTATGCTGATAGCTTAGAAAGTACTTCATCGATCGATCATTGAAACATGGTAGATTAAAGCATATACTTCATCAATAAATCGATTGCATACGGTGTTACCTAATCTACCCCAAGAACTACAAAGAATGTGTTTTCCAAGTTAGTAGTATCATCATTTTAAGGAAAATGTCATCTCCTCATCAAGATTAAGGGGCTTCGCTTGGAATGGGTTAGCATGCGGCGTATTTAAACGCCTCTGTGTGCTATAGGCCATTTCACAGCTTATGTGCGCCATGAAGAGGTTTGGCGTCAACCTTTAATGAACACTCACACCTCTAGCGTCCCACAATATAATATGTTATTACCTGTCAGTAGGGATTTAATCGGAGATGGGTCGCGAACCTGGTGAGGCTATCACCATATTATATGCACATTTTTTCATGCTGTTAATGTAACCATTGCCAGGAATGGAATGAGAGTGCGCTTGCGTAAAATTGGGAAATAATTTTTAACATTTAAAATTTGATCGGAATGATAGAGCTGTTATCATATAGATATATTTCATATAGTTAATAATTATAAATCTCGACTACTCAGAATAACGAAAGGTGTACACGCTTTAAAAAGCAAGCATGCATGAACAGCGAATATTTATTTTACAGTGATATCACTTGCATTTGACTTTTAATAGAAATGTGAGGCTTTTTAAAAAATACAACTAAATTCTAAATTTGATTGTGTGTGAGTGCGTTTGTGAGTCTGTGTATTTGTGTGTGTGCTTATTTGTGTGCTTGTGTGTATGTATGTGTTCGTGCTTATGTGTGTGTGCTGTGTGTGTACAAGTATGGGAAGTGACTTTATACATCGTTTTTACGTGTTTTCATTTTTCTTCAGATATGTATGATGTGTGATAGGGTATGCCATAAACATCCCGTAAACTACAATAATTAGATCCATTATTATGTACTCCTGCAAAAATAAATATACATTTGTTGGTATTTTCCCCATTTGTTAACCTCATACCAAGTACCTAACGACGCGTTATCACTTCTACCTGATGCAAATTAAGATCTCTTAGACCGCTATGAAGTAATATGATCATATACACACTCCTACTAAGAGGTTTATGGCACGATTATGCTAGATTCCCCTGCTGACTGGACTGGCTCTCTTTTTATGTAAAGGTTTGAAAGAGCTCATAGGGAATACACAAAAGCACAAGGCAATTCTTGTTTGTGCAGGTACAAATCAATAATTACAAATGTGTAAGGCCTTTTTCCTATTTATGCGATGTTGAAAATCTACTAAAATTTATTACAGTTTCATACTGGTACAGACGGACCTGAAAAAATCGAGGACATTCCAGAAAAATGCGTTCCTACTTAAAATACTTATCAATCACAACCTGAAGGAATAAGCCATGAAACCCCGTTTATGTCCTAACAAGGGAAGTAGTATATTGTGTCTGCATGACGAACTTCTAAGCATACTTCACTTTAGGGTCGAGAGCAAGTTCGAAATTTATTTGTGTTAGTCTCATGTTTACGTGTTTTTACATTGCAAACTCTCAAACGTTCTCGGTAGGTATTCTACAACAATACAGTGTAGATAATAGAGAAACGTCTATCCTAAAAATATCCTCCGTGTTCCCGATTAATGTAAACGTAAATATGAATGGAAGGCTCGACATGCTCGAAGAATGGTTCAGGGCTCCGTTAGTATGTTCGGTTGATTTCTAATGTGAATAACCGATAGTTTTATAATTTTTAAACCTTTCCAACTTCAGTATAGTCATCGGTATAAAGTAATCCTCTTAACGTCATTGGGCAGCAATAACCCCACCACACACAACAATAACACTATCAATTTAGATACAAAAACTTCCGTTACCCTTAAATTGAATCTCAAAGTACAATTATATGTCTTTTTTATGAAATGGAAAATCACACTAACTAAACAACCATGAGCAAATTTGTAAAGGCAGTAGTATAGAAAAAAAAGAACAAAAATCATAATTATCCTACTTGCCAACAATTGACCGATGAATATCAATCGGATCGTAAAAGTGGCTATTGGAACTTCGGGGAAAAAAAGAACATCGGCAATGACTCCCATAAGACTGTCTTTTATTGTTTTCTATGGGAATACTTATAGTATGAGTTGTTTTCAATGTTTAAGTAGTTCTTTTAATGGACTTCTATAATAAAATAAGTTTCTTGTTTTTAGAAAAAGAGTTTTTTTAATTTTGTTGTAAAAATGATTCTAACATTTTTAACATTAAAAAAAAAAAAAAAAAAAAAGCAATGTTATTTCAACTGGACGAACTATTTTTGATCATTGCAATGGCTGTTGAAACAATCCGTTTTATATTTGGTTTATATCGTCGCTGGGCGAAAAAACCTCCTATATTCATTTTCGCCCTTGAAATCAAAAACTCCTATGAAAAAATGACGCCAATTTCAAAACCTCCCTAGTGCAAAACTCTCATCAGGGATGTCTGCAACTAAAACAATTTGCTTAGTAACTTATCTCTGATTTTTTTGGTAAGCAAAATCTATTCTATAAAGTCATTTATTTATGATTCGAATTCAGAGTGAACATACAGGTTTTTTTGATGTTGCACATACGAGCGTTTGAAACACTGACTTGGGGCCCAATTATCACAAAGGATCTTTTGATTTCAAAGATCAAATCTATATAGAGGTGTTCCTGCCCAGCAAAGATATGCTAATGGATGAGGCATTCTTGCGATTAGGAGAAATGAGTTATTAAATTATGTTGTTTTTTTTTAATCTTCATGACTAACTTTCGATTATTACTGAATTACAGATGGAAATCTTTGTAGGCAATATGGTTTGAAGTGTTCGAAAGTTCTGAAGCAAAGTAGCTTTATTCTCATAACATTCAGGCTAACAATTGTTTAAATAGACATTAGCACACTTTCCTTAGCCTAACTATTCGAATGACTGTTATCTTTTTCCAACCAGTCACCCGACTCATTTATAGGTCAATATAAACTCGTTAACCTAGTGTTTTTCTTTACAGTATGCTAATTATAAGAAATAATTGAAGCAAGTCGGCTCACTTAAGTATTTTGCTTTCGGCAGCGGTGATTCCTACGCGTTAATAATTACTTTACCTTAAATATTAGAATCAATACACTAGCCCGCTGGCCATTTCTTATTGGGAGATCATCTTTTCATTGCTTGGCGTGAATTCGTCTTTTATTGTCATGTGTGCGCGGGATTTTCTACCCTTTTACTCTGCTGACGTTTTATTTAATAAAGCATTTACTTACGTTTTGGAATCCTTCAAGTGATAAGGTCATAATGCAGTTTTCTGCATATTATATAGGCAAGTTCAGTGTGTTGTTTTATTTACATTTTCTGAACCGATGTTAGTGCTTTTTTAAATCGGAAATAGAGATAAATCACACACTATCAATACTTGATAAACAATTCAGAAGAAATTAAAGCAAGTAAGCCCGCTGGATATTTTTCCGATATGTCAAGACGAAAATATAATCCGCCACAATCAAATGTAGGACGTGAACGTGATGTAATCTTCAACTTAATAACGCCAATGATTTATTTTATCGCGTATATTTATTACCACAATTATATATGCATATATCATTGCGCCACTTTTTCCCACATTAACAAGACTCCCATGTTTCATGTGGCGACTGTGTAATATAACTCATTCATTTAACGACACTATCATTGATCCACCTTTATGACGGTCTCGCATAACACACAAACAAATTAGCCTTTTGCAAAAATGATCTAAATTTTATATAATAACACTGTTTTGATCTAAATTTTATATAATAACACTGTTTTGATCTAAATTTTATATATAACCCTGTTTAATGTGTTTTTTTAATCAGATCCGTTCAAGATTTGTATTTTCCAAAACCAAAATTACAATAAACTTACACTCAATAGGTTTAGTCTTACACAAATGCTCTTTCCCCTGAAGTGACGACTTATATCCACAATTAAGAGAAACGTTGCAATTCAACAATGGTATGTCCTCACAGTGAAGACTCTAAAATGACAGCGTACAAGTTCATATAAAAATCCATGGGTAACAAATCCCATGAGAATCTTCCCAGTCTTAATGATAATTGTCCTGCAGTTCAAAACGAAGGGATTTTCCCTCGATGACACTAATATTCTGCAATACAATCCAGGTACTAGTATTCTACCACCATCAGTCTGCCGCTAGTGTCCACATTTAGGACCACAAACTGGAATCCCTTTTCGATTCCAAAACTGAAGTTCTTTTGGCTTAAAAGATGACAGCAGACAGTTCAGTTTTTTACGTTCCGGTGGTATTCAGCATACAATAAATCCTGGCACTATGTGATGCACAAATCTACCATTATTGCAGATCAAGACTAAAGCTATACTGTATAGCTCCTGGTGACTACTGCTGGCAAAGTTGTTATTCTCAAATCTCTCCTTATATAAGGATATCACAACTTGTATTTCCCAATTCTTAAAATAGACGTTACTACATCATCATGCATAAACATAACCTTGCACTGTCCAATTGGATTTCACATATATTACATCATCTGCATTGCACCATTTATCCCATCATGGGAAACTACCTAATTTTAATCTGTAATCTGTTTTGATCTCAAAGCATAAACAAGTTGACTCATTTTCTAAATTGACATCTTGGGGGAATTTCCATTCATCTCTTGCACAATGTATCTAGTTGTAAACAACAGGTGTATGAGCTCAAGATAGCACTAGGGGAATTTTATTTTCTATTTTCCACAATAAATAAAGTACTTTTCCCGTGAGAAATCTTTTCTCAAGTAAAATTGAGAAATAAAATAATATTTTTAATCACAAAATGGAGGCTAATATAACAACCCAAAAGGAGTCAAATAAAGTAAAGGTTAAGTGTGTAGAATTTTCATAGGTTATTATTTCTAACTGAAAATCTGATAGAAAAGGAAGAAAATAGCTGCATTCAATGATTTGAATCTCTATTCAATTACGTGTTGTATTAAGTGTCCGTACGGACATTAATAACTAAAATATCCATTTTTGTCCTTTTTTGGGCTGCTTTTGTAGGATATGTTAGGATATCTATACCTGTTAGAACACATGCAAAAATCTAATTGTTAAAGATTTTGTATACTTTTGTTTACTAGTTAATTACCCGTAATATTGATATGATTTACACTATTTGGATGTCCCTTGTGCAGAAATTGAAACCACCATGCACTTTGTCTGGCTGGCATTCACTGTCAACATTTTCACCTTAATCCACTAATGTTCTCCATGTTCTTATTTAAGTAAATTTTGCCGGCAATCTAGTAGGACAATACCAAATAATACATTTAGTAGTGTCATAACAGCCATACAACGAAGTGAAATGATTGGAATAAATTATCACTTCACACCAATCCAATAGCATGGGTCCTGATATTGAACCCTGTGGAGCACACAGAGAGTATCTTTAAGATCATCTGATTGCCTTCGAAAATAATCGATTACGTCCATTTCTGAATTTAATCCAAAAACTTATCATAAACCACATTTTTAACCCTTCTCATATACAATACCAGCCTTTTTGGTAACTCCTGGTTACCACCTCCTTGGGAATTCGTTATCATGGTTATAAAGCACCCCCAATTAATGATTTTTATACCGGTCTAGGGTTATTGTTCTCTTCCTCTTATTAGTTTTTTTATTATTACAGGGCATTTATAGCGCTCCACAAGGAACGGAGCGCTTTACAAACATAAAGTGATATACAAAACAAAAGAGAAACATGTTAACGAATAACAAGATATGACTAAGGACTTAGGTAATGTATTTTGGATGCAAGAGTTACATAAGTCTTATTATATCATGTTCCTCTACGATATTTTTTACATTGTCATTTCCCATTAGAAAATACTTTCTTGCACCATGTAGCTGGCTGGAACATAACCCATTAATTTTAACGAAAAAACTTAATAGCATATGGATTGGATTTGCGCTATCCGTAAGACCTGCTCGGAGACCTGCTTCTGATCCGAATTTTCTCGTTAGGCGCCATAAAATTACTTAGACGATCTAGGTTTATGGTTCATCTATCTACTTCATAATAGGAACAATAAAATAAAAGCATTGTGCATATGGAGGCTCAGTGTAGATATTAACCATTTAAACCCTTTCCCTTCGACGTACGTTCTGCATGTCAGCCGTTAAACTCAAGCGCATAATCTGATATATCATTGAGGCGACAAATAAAACCCAGGGTGTGTTTGTCTTAATTGCCAAGTTGAATTAAAACGCGAAGATAGCGAGGAAAGTGAATACGTTTAACTTTGTCGACAAAGTCTATCAATTCCCGCAAGTAAAGCTTAAGCAATCCATATGTTCTCTTGTATCGTCCTACAAATACATTATCTATTGTCATTAAATCGAACATTTTCTCGGGAAAATATATCTTTCGAGTATACATCCACGATTATTTCACAGGCGATGATCTATTTATTGTAATACAATTATTGAACTAAATCGACAGACAGTTAATGATGTCTTTCAAAAAGTATTGGACAAAAGGGTGTCAAAAGATCATAAAACCAATACTATGACAAATCTAATCATCTCAATCAACTTTGTTATGATTCCGATCCGGAATTTTTGTTAGAACACATTAATCCTATGACAGAGGGTTATATATAATGTTTACTGGCAATCAAAACCCCGATTCATCTGGAACTTTGGAAGTGAGCTTTTAAGGTGGACTCTCTTAGTTCTAGTTGTCTACTTTTAATTAATACACAAACAATCCTATATTTCGAAATCTCTGAGTCAGCCGTTTAATTGTTCAGTAATTTTGCTGGCAAATATCATAGTTAATATCACATGCAGTAATAGTAAGCATTTAAACCATTCTACGAAATGAAATGTATTTTTGTATCATACTTAAACTGTTAAATGGGCACTGGCACATTTTTCATTCACAAAATATGAAATTTCCTTCAATTTGCTCTCAAATATATTCTAGGCCCATTGAGGGAATAGAGATACATTTTTACACAAAGGTACAAGGCAAGTCTTTTTGTGCAGGTACAAATCAATAATTACAAATGTAAGCCTTTGTTTCCTATTTAGCGATGTTGAAATCTACTAAAATGTTATTACAGTTCCATACTGGTACAGACGTAACTGAAAAACATACGAGGACATTACCAGAAAAATGCGTACGTATTTTTGTTTCATACTTAAAATACTTATCAATCACACCTGAAGTGAATAAGCCAGAAACGCCCGTTTATGTCCTAACAAGGGAAGTTAGTATAATGTGTCGTGCATGACAGAAAGTCTAAGCATACTTCACTTTAGGGTCGAGAGCAAGTTCGAAATTTAGTTTGTGTTATTCTCTACTACGTGTTTGTACAATTTCAAACTCTCAAACGTTCTCGGTAGGTATTCTACAACAATAAAGTGTAGATATAGAGAAACGTCTATCCTAAAAATGTCCTCGTGTCCCATTAAATGTAAACGTAAATATGAAATGAAGAAGGCTCGACATGCTCGAAGAATGCTTCAGGGCTCCGTTAGTATGTTCGGTGAATTTCTAATTGAATAACCGATTAGTTGTTATATTTTAAACCTTTCCAACTTCAGTATAGTCATCGGTATAAAGTAATCATTTTAACGTCATTGGGCAGCAACAACAGCAACAACAACAACAACAATAACAATATCAATAATAACAACAAACTTCCTTTAAATTGAATATCAAAGTACAATATATATGTCTAAACAACCAGTGAGCCAAATTTGTAAAGGCAGTAGTATAGAAAAAAAAGAACAAAAATCATAATTATCCATACTTGCCAACAATTGACCGATGAATAATCAATTCGGATGTAAAAGTGTCGATTGGTAGACTTCGGGGAAAAAAAGAACAATCGTCAATGACTCACATAATACTGCTTTTATTGTTTTCTATGGGAATACTTATAGTATGAGTTGTTTTCAATGTTTAAGTATTTTCTTTTAATGGACTTCTATAATAAAATAAAGTTTCTATGTGTTTTAGAAAAAGAGTTTTCTCGCCATTAGGAAAAATGATTCTACATTTTAATCATGCGCCACATTTCTAACAAAGCAATGTTAATTTCAACTGACGAACGATTTTGATCATTGCAATGCTTTGAAACAATACGTTTTATATTCTGTATCGTCGCTGGGCAGGAAAAACCTCCTATATGCATTTCGCCCTTGAAATCAAAAACTCCTATGTAAAAATGGGCGCCAATTTCAAAACCTCCCATGTGCAAAAAATTCTCATCGGAATGTCTGCAACTAAAAACAATTTGCTTAGTAACTTATCTCATATGATTTTTTGGTAAAGCAAAATCTAATCTATAAAGTAATTGCATTTATGAATTCGAATTCAGAGTGAACATACAGGGTGTTTTGATGTTGCACATACGAGCGTTTGAAACACTGACTTGGGGCCAATTTTCACGTAGGAGCTTTTGATTTCAAAGATCAAATCTATATAGGAGGTTTTCCTGCCCAGCAAAGATATGCTAATGGATGAGGCATTCTTGCGATTAGGAGAAATGAGTTATTAAATTATGTTTTTTTTTAATCTGTCATGACTAACTTTCGATTATTACTGAATTACAGATGGAAATCTTTGTAGGAATATGGTTTGAAGTGTTCGAAAGTTCTGAAGCAAAGTAGCTTTATTCTCATAACATTCAGGCTAACAATTGTTTAAATAGACATTAGCACACTTTCCTTAGCCTAACTATTCGAATGACTGTTATATTTTTCCAACCAGTCACCAGACTCATTTATAGGTTTCAATATAAACTCGTTACCTAGTGTGTTTCTTTTATATTATTCTAATTATAAGAAATAATTGAGCAAAGTGGTCTCACGTAAGTATTTTGCTTTCGGCAGCGTTGATTCCTACGCGTTAATAATTATTTTACCTTAAATATTAGAATCAATACACTAGCCCGCTGGCCATTTCTTATTGGGAGATCATCTTTTCATTGCTTGGCGTGAATTCGTCTTTTATTGTCATTTCCGATTTCTACCCTTTTACTCTGCTGACGTTGTATTTAATAAAGCATTTATATTACGCTTTTGGAATCCTTCAAGTGAGAAGGCCATAATGCAGTTTTCTGCATATTATATAGCAGTTCAGTGTTGTGTTATTTAATTTTCTGAACCGATGTTAGTGCTTGTTTAATCGGAAATAGAGATAAATCACAAACTATCAATACTTGATAAACAATTCAGAAGAAATTAAAGCAAGTAAGCCCGCTGGATATTTTTCCGATATGTCAAGACGAAAAAAGAATCCGCCACAATCAAATGTAAGGACGTGACGTGATGTAATACTTCAACTTAATAACGCCAATGATTTATTTTATCGCGTATATTTATTACCACAATTAATATGCATATAATCTTGGCCACTTTTTTCCCACATTACAAGACTTCCCATGTTATGTGGCTAGCTGTAATATAACGCATTCATTTAAGACACTATCAGTGATCCACCTGTTATGACGTCTCGAATAAAAACACAAACAACATGAAGCTTGTGCAAAAATGATCTAAATTTTATATAATAAACACTGTGTTGATCGAAATTTTATATAATAACACTGTTTTGATCAAATTTATGAATAACAATGTTTTGATCTAAATTTTATATAATAAACATGTTTTGATTAAATTTAATAATAACACTGTTTGATCTAAATTTTATATTAATAACACTGTTTGATCTAAATTTATATATTAACACTGTTTTAAGATTTTTTAATTCAGATGCCGTCAAGAATTGGTATGTCCAAAACAAATACGAATAAATACAATCAATAGGTTTAGTCTACACAATTTCTCCTGAAGTGACGACCTATATCCACAATTAAAGAGAAACGTTGCAATTCAACAATGGTATGTCCTCAACAGTGAAACTCTAAAATGACAGCGTACAAGTTCATATAAAAATCCATGGGGTAACAAAATCCATGAGAATCTTCCCAGTCTTAATATAGTTGTCCAGCAGTTCAAACGACGGGATTCCCTCGATTGACACTTAATATTCTGACAATACAATCCAGGTATACTACCACCATCAGTCCGCCGCTGTGTTCCACTTTAGGACCACAAAACTGGAATCCCTTTTCGATTCCAAAATGGAAGTTCTTTGGCTTAAAGTGACAGCAGACAGTTCAGTTTTTTAAGTTCCTTGGATGTCATACAATAATCCTGGCACTATGTGATGCACAAAATCTCCATTATGCAGAATCAAGACTATAGTCTATACTGTATAGCTCCTGGTGACTACTGCTGGCAAAGGTGTTATTCTCAAATCTCTCCTTATTACGGATATCACAACTTTTATTTCCCAATTCTTAAAATAGACGTTACTACATCATCTGCATAAACCTACCTTGCACTGTCCAATTGATTTCACATATATTACATTCAGCTGCTTGCACCATTTATCCCCTCATTGGAAACTACCTATAATGTTTAATCGGGATCTGTTTTTGATTCTCAAACATAAACAAGTGACTCATTTTCTTAAATTTAATCTTGGGGAATTCCCATTCACTCTGCACAATGTTAATCCTTTGTAAACAACATGGGGGGTGTGAGCTCAAGATAGCACTAGGGGAATTTTATTTTCTATATTCCACAATAAATAAAGTACTTTTCCGTGAGAAATCTTTTCTCAAGTAAAATTGAGAATAAAAAATATATTTTACAAATCACAAAATGGGAGGCTAATATAACAACCCAAAAGGAGTCAAATAAAAGTAAGGTTAAGTGTTAATTTTCATAGTTATTATTTCTAACTGAAAATCTGATAGACAAGGAAGAAATAGCTGCATTCAATGATTGAATCTCTATACAAGTAACGTGTTTGTATTAGTGTCCGTACGGACATTATACCTCAATCTCCATTTTTGTCCTTTTTGGGCTGCTTTTGTAGATATGTAGGATTATCTTACCTGTTAGAACACATCAAAAATAATGCTAATTGTTAAAGCTTTTGTATCACTTTTGTTTACTGTTAATTACCCTAATATTGATATATTTAACCTATTTAGATGTCCTTGTGGCAGAAATTGAAACCACCGATGCACTTTGTCTGTCTGCATTTCAACTGTCACATTTTCACCTTAATCCACTCATGTTCTCCATGTTCTTATTTAAGTAAATTTTGCCGGCAATATAAGTAGGACAATACCAAATAGTACATTTAGTAGTGTCCTACCTAGCATACAATACAACGAAGTGAAAATATTGGAAATAAATTATCATTTCAACATCACATACCAATAGCATGTGTCCGGAGAATGTGGAACCCTGTGACACCACGGAGGTATCTTTAAGACTGATTTGATTCATTCGAAATACTCCAGATTACTTCCAATTTCTGAATTGAATCCAAAAACATTTATCAGATAACAATATTTTTAAAAACCCTTGTCCATACCAAGCCTTTTTGTAACTCTGGTTCACCTTCCTTGGGAATTCGTTATCATGTTATAAAAGCACCCAATTATGATTTTTATACCGGTCGAATGGTTATTGTGCTCTTCCTCTTATTATGTTTTTATTATTACAGGGCTTTATATAGCGCTTCCACAACGACGGACCTTTACAAACATAAAATGTGATAGACCACAAAGAGAAACATGTACGAAGAAAAAGATTGACTTAGGACTTTAAGGTCATGTATTTTGGATTCAACAGTTACAAAGTCGTAAATTATTTATGTTCCTCTACGATATTTTTTTACATTGTCATTTTCCCATTTACAGACGGGTCCCAAAAAAAACTATACAATCAAAGGATTAATATTTTGGCCAAAAGTTGTTTTCATCTCTCAACTTGCGGTTTTATGATTCTTTTTTGGGAGTGTTTTTTTTTTTTAAGAAAATCTTATTTTCTATAAGTTGGTGTAATTTGGGGGTCTGGTTCAGGTGTTATTGGCTAATTATCTGAGACAGTTGAAAACCCTGTTGGGACAGTTTTGGCTATCCTGATATCACCAAAGTTGCCATTGAAAATCACCTCAAGACATTCTTTACTGAAGTAAAATAAAAAGTAGTGTAAAAATGCTGCTTCGTGTGATATTACATAATTTATAACTTTATAATGTCGCTATTGCTAACAAATACATGCAGCTTGGGAAATTCAATTCAAACAGTCTGTTGTCTCAGCTTTACTCCAGTTTCAGCAGAAGGTAGAATCACATAAAAAAACACCTTGTTGAAAGTAAACTGAGACCTTTGAAGACCAACATCCTTTTTTAGTGCTCTTTGTTGAACCTACTTTCGTCCATCATATTCCTCCTGCATCTAAGAGGCAGTAGGGAATAGGGAAGGGTACATTGGTCCTTCCACATTAGAAGCTTTGTCCACACATTGGTCCTCAAAACTTGTAACTGGTACAGTTAGTTTCAGCAGTCAAATTCCCCCAAATTTCCATGAACTTTCATGATTATTGTCCCTGAGAGTAGTCCCTCATTTCACCCACAACATAATAATTTCCTGGTGCTTTCACTGAAATATATAGTGATATTTCAATGCATGATATACATTCACTCTGATCTGTACAATATTCTTTTGTTGAAAAGGGTTTAATCCCACAATGACGCTACACGCCTATGCCTTAGTTTCTTGAACTCAGGTAAACTGGCCAAGTGGGTATTTTACCCTTTGTACTCAACTGACAATATCTCCGCTTTGAGTCCAGCAAATTGGGTTGAATAAAAGCGAGGAATTAGCTCAGGATCTTGTCTAACATAAAGTCAAAATTATCTGGCAAAAATGCCCAGTTTATATTTTTTTATAATTTTTAGTTGATTGTATATTTTTTATTGGACGTCTGTAGAAAATAACTTTCTATGCACCATGTAGCTGGCTGTAACATAACCCATTAATTTTATGAAAACTTTTAACTCAATCTCTCCTTATATAAGGTTTTCACAAGCTCTATTTTCCAATTCTTAAAATAGATGTTATCACATCCTCGAAGACCTGCTCGGAGACCTGCTTCTGATCCGAATTTTCTCGTTAGGCGCCAGAATTAACTTAGACTATTCTAGTTTCGGTTCATCTACTACTTCATAATAGACATAACCTAAAGCATTGCTAGGCTCAGTGTAGATCTTAACATTAACACTTTCCCTTCGACGTACGTTCTGCATATCAGCCGTTTTTTTTTAAACTCAAGCGCATGAATCGTGATATATATCAATTGAGGAGCAAATAAACCGGGTGTGTTTGGTTCTTATTGCAAGTTTGAATTAAAAGCTAAAGATAGCGAGGAAAGTGAATACGTTACTTTTGTCGACAAGGCTATCATTCCCGCAAGTTAAGCTCTTAAGCAATCAATGAATTTGGCTCTTTAGTCGTCCTCATACATCTTCTATTTGTCATTAACCGAATCATTTTCTCGGGAAAATATATCTTTCTAGTAAAGACATAAACGATAATTTCACAGGCGATGATCTATTTATTGTAATACAATTATTGACTAAATCGACAAGCCGCTAAATAATGATGTCGTTCAAAAAGTATTGGACAAAGAGGGTGTCAAAAAGATCATTAGAAAACATACTATGACAAATGCTAAATCAATCTAATCAACTTGGTTTAGATTCCGGATCCGTAATTTTTGTTAAGACCTGTACACAGTAGCCTATTGACATCTGTTTATTATATAAATGTTTACTGCACAAAACCCGATTCACCTGGAACTGTGGAATTGAGCTTTTAAAGGGACTCTCTTTATTTCTAGTTGTCTACTTTTATTAATACAAACAATTTATATTTCGAAATCTCTGAGTCAGCCCGGTAATTGTTAAGTAAATTTTTGCTGCAATATCAGTAGTTTAATATCAAATAGCAGTAGAAGTAGATTTAACCATTCTACGAGACTGAATGTATTTTTGTATCATACAAACATGTTCAGCGGCACTGACCCATTTTCACAAATACTGAAAATTTCTTCAATTTGCTCTCAAATGATAGTCTAGGCCATTGGAATAAATAGAGATCTTTTACACATAAAGGTAACCACTCAACCAATAGTAAAGAGGTTTAAGATATCCAGGTAATTAATTTGTAGCCTGTAGGCCAACTTTTAAAGTTTTCCATAACTTTTAATCCACAATGTTGTCTATTACATGAATCTCATAGACTCGAATCATTGATATCAAATCTTATGGTATTGGAGGGTCAGCAACTTCGTGGTTCCAGTCATATTTATTGGGTCGTGTACAGTCTGTTGTGATTGATGGTGTCGAGTCAATTTG